>JFHB01000155.1:0-73678 GCA_000729835.1 Atkinsonella hypoxylon
CTTAATATAAGTAAATAGTGTTAATAAAGTCTATTATATTAATAGAATAAGTGCTAAAGTTATACCTCTATATTCTATCCTAAGGAAGAGATAAAGAGTTAAAAAGTAGGAAGATTAATTAATTAATATTATTAAGATAATATCTACTATAGTTAAAGAGGCAATAGAAGATAATAAAGAAGATATTACTAATAAATATATAAAATAGCTGCTTAATAGCATCTAGAAGGATTTATAGAATATTATATAAGAATATATAGGAAATTATATTAAAGAGAAGAAGTTTATTATAAACTTATAGGTAAATATACTTTATATTAAAGGATTAAATAGTATTCTAAAGCTAAAAGTAATTATAAGCTATTTATAGAACTTACTTTACCTTTAAGTATAACTTAAAAGCCTAAACTCTTTACTTATTAATAGTCTTATAGATTATAGTTTATAAGGGAATATTATTATTAAGGACCTTATTAAAGAGCTTAATTTAAAAATAACTCTAATAAAGTAAGAGACTACTACTATATCTTTTATATTATATAAGCTTATAATATTAAAAGAGGTAATAATAAAGCTATACCTTAGAAATATTTAAACGCTAATTTACTTTTATATTACATAAAAATCTTTATATATATAATTAATCCTTAAAATGCCTTTTATATATATAGCTAAAGTTACCTTTAAGTACAGTAATAAAGGAGGTAAGCTTCTCTTAAAGTGCTATTTTAGTAATATTATATTAGTCTTAAGGGTTACTAAAAGTGTTAAATAGAAAACTATAATAAATAAAGTAATAGCTATTAGTGTTAATTTAATCTTAATTAATAAGTTATTTAAGGATTTAGTTTATAATTAAATAGTTAAAGAGAGTCTTAAAGCTAAGTTAAATAATAATAAGGAGCTAGTGCCTATAATAAACAATAAAGGTGTAGCTATTATTAACCTTATAATAAAGAGAATAGCTAACTAGTATAGAAGCTAACTTAAAGAGGCTATAAAGAAGATTTAGCCCTTAAGGTAATTATAACTAATTAATTTAAAAGTAAATATATTATATAAGTAGAAAGCTAATAAGATTTTACTAAAAGACAATATTCCCTTAAATAGATTTATACCTAATAGAGACTCTAAGTAGAAATAGAAGAAGTAAAAAGAGGCAAAAGTATACTTAAATAAATTAGAAAAATACACTAAATATATTATAGAAAGATTTAGTAAAAAACCCTAAGGATTTTAAATAATAAAAGAGCGCTTAGATTAAATAGTTAAATAAGTGTAAAAATATTTAATAGTAGAAGAAGTTAATATTTTTAAGGAAATTCTCTATAAATAAAAGGCAGTACTAGCGTAGAACTTATTAGAGTGTAAAAAGATTAATCCCTTAGTTATACTGCCTTAAGTTATCTATACTATTGCTTATAGAGCTTAGAAAGTAAAGTTAATACTAATACCTATTAGCTTATAAAGAAAACTAGTTAATTTATTAAAAAAGAAGCTTTAGTATAAGTTATTAGAAAAGAGCTATAGATTTTATAGAAACTCTTACTTTTTAGTAATAAAGAAGAATAAAGAGATATAGCTAGTGCTATTTACAATAGCCTACAATAAGATTACAATATAGAATGCCTATATTCTAGAAGAAGTAAAGGCTTTTAGCAAAGAATTTAGAATATATAAAATACTTTTAGTTATTAATTTACTATTAAGCTATAACTAGGTGCTACTTATAGAGAAAAGTAAGGACTTAATAATAATTTTAATAGTAATAGAGCTTCTATAACTTTATATACTTCCTTAAGAAGTAACTAACTCTATTGCTTAATTTATTTAAATAGTAAAGAGGATTCTTTTTAACTTAATTTCTTACACTTATAAGCCTTTCTTAAATAATATTGCAGTAAAAGAGCTTACTACTACTTACAATAGAGAGAAAGTGTTACTTAATGTATAAAGATATATTATAGAATATTTAATTAACATTAATAAAGTTCTTATTAATATTAAGCTAGCTAGTTACACTATATTTACTATAAAATTAAAGCTATACTAAAAGACTATAGAGATTGTTAAATTTATATATAGCACTAATAGAAGAAAACCTTTAGAAGTAAAGGTAATAAAGATTCTAAAGTAAATAGAGTATAAGAATGTTTTTAAGGTTAAATTCTTTCTTAAGCTTATAGGCTATTATTATATCTAGATATAGTATTACTCTATAAAAGCTAAGCCTTTTATAATCTTACTTAAGAAAGGTACTAAGTAAACTTAAACACTAAACTAGAAGAACGCTATAGAGGTTCTTAAGTATATAATAATAACTACATTAGTTCTTATAATAATTAATCTTAGCCTAAGCGCTAAAGAAATTATATTAATAGTTAACGTAAGCTTAAAAGAATAAAGAGCAGTTTTAATATAAATTATTAATAGGCAATAACACCTTATATAATATAAAAGTAAATATTAAAGCAATTTAGAAATTAAGTATAATAGAATAAAGTAGGAATATAGAGCTATTATTTATATATTAAGAAGGCTATAAATTTATCTCTATAGAGTTCTCTTTACTCTAGAGACTAATTCTTAGGTGCTTATATATTAGCTTAATAGCGCTATTAATAACGTTTTAGGCGCACTTATTATATAATAGATTAGTTACATTATACTATTTAATTTTATAGTTAAGTATATTCTAGAAGAAAAGAATAAGATAGTTAATACTTTATTACGTAAAGAAGGTAGGCCTTTTAATGTATTAGATTAAGCAGCTAAAGGGAACATTAAAGATTTTATTAACCTATAGCTTAACGTTAATAAAATCTAGCTATACAATAGAGTATACTATACTTCTAGAACTTAATAAATTATAGATTTCCTTTTAATGTTATAAAGACTATTTAATCTAAATAAGAGTAAGTATAAGCAACTTTATATAAATGCTAAGTAATACTTCTTAGATAAAGGCCTATTGTAGAAGAGACTAATTAGTACAATAAAGAGTTCTACTTTAGTTATTAAAGACCTAATATAATAGAAGAAGATTGTTAAGGCTTTATATAAGTAAATAGGTTATAAAGGTATAGAAGTTATATTTTAAGTAGCTAGAATTAAGTACTTTTAGAAAGAACTCTAGAATATAGTTTAAGTAATAATTTTCTATTATAAGGTATACTAAAAGTTTGCTCCTTAAAGGCTTAAAGAATTATTAATATTAGTAGCTTTAAGTAACTTAATAAGTAAGATATATATTAATACCTAATATATACTACTTAATTATAGTTTTAAGTACCTTCTAGAAGTAAGATATAACCTTACTAGATAAATAGAAGTATACTCTATATAGTATACTAATGTTATAGCTATTTAGAAGTTCTTAATAAAACTAATTATATAATTTAGAGTCTTTTAATTTCTAGTTTTTAATAAAGAGCTAGAAATATATAGAAATCTTAAAAAAGCAGTTAAAGCTATTAGAATTAAAGAGATTAAGACATTAGTATATAATTTAAAAGCTAATTTACTTATTAAAGCTAGTTATTAAATGCTTATATTTACTCTTTTAAAGATAGAAGGTTTTAATAGAAAGTAGTTTAAATTGCTAAATAAGGCACTATTAGCAAACTATATAGCTATATAAGCGTTATATAGTAAATTTACTTTCTACTTAATTTATAGTTAAAAGCTTATTCTTTCTTTAAAAGTTAAATTTCTTACTTAAAGGTTAATTAATTAGTTAGAAGTTATAATAATATAGAATCTCTTTAAAGTAAGAGTTAGAATACTAAAATAAAAGAAAGTAGATATCTAAAAGGCTTATATAAAAGTCTTTATATTTAGGTAATACTTAGCTAATTAAATAAATTAGAACTAAGAGGTATTATTGCAAAAGGAGAAAGATTAATTAGTTCTAAAAGATTTAGTTCTTATATATAATATATAAAGGGTTATAGATATATTAATAAAGAAGAAGTTAGTAATACAATAAAATAGTTCTTTTAAAGTATATAGCTAAGTAAAAGTTACTAATGCCTACTGTTTAAAGACCCTAAATAGTATAATACTTAATAAAACTATTTCTAGGGATTATATTAAGAAGTTTAAGCTTAATCTAAAGGGCTAGTAGACTTCTACTGCTAATAAATAGCTCTATACTCTACAATATACTACTTAGTATAATAAAGACACTAGTAACTTTAAGTAAAATACTAATAAATTGCAACCTACTAATGCTTAGTATAATATATTAGATTAAATAGTTTCTAAGGACTATATATTATAGCTATACTAAAAAAAGAATTTTAAGGATAATAACGCTAAAGTAGACTTTTTACTATAACGTTATTTAAAGTATATAATAGAAGTTTATCTACTAATAATACCTAAAGAAGAGCGTAGAAGCTATAAGAAGATTAATAATATTATTTAATTTTAGTAATTTACTTATAACTTTACTAAGATATATAACTTATTATAGCTTTTGCAAAAGCTAATACTGCAGTTTCTATATCTTTAGCTTTAAAGAGAAAAAAGGTTAAGTTTATTTATTTATATATTTAAAACTAACTAAGATTTAATAATAGTATATTAAGATTATTTAAAGATTTAAAGCTAATTAAAATTAAGACTATAAACCTAGATTAAATAGAATATATAAAAAGTTTTTAAAAACTACTAAAAATAAGTATAGTTCTATTCTATTTTAACTAGAGAGGCTGCTTAGCCTTTACTCTTTTTTTGTTTTTTTTTATCTTTTAACTTAAGTAATTTACACCTAATCTTCTAGTAAAATTCTAGTAGTTCTAATATTTAAAGGAAAGAGTAAGAAATATTAACTACTATAAAGGGAGAAAGATTCTTATAAAGGACCTTCTAAAGCCTTAAAAGAATAAATAGTTAATCTACTTAGTCTTTACTCTAGAATATTATAAAAGAAGCATTATAGTAAATCTAGCTATAGTTACTATAACCTTTTGTAAATTGCTACTTATAGCTTACAGTAGTAGAGCTACTCTAGATGCAATTACTGTATAAGCTGCTATAGATATCCTTAAGAGAGGTATAGCTATAAAATAGAAAGTAGATATATTCCTTAAATAAGGTAACTGTTTAAAGATATATATTAGTGTAATAAAAGTAAAATACACTATTCTCTTTGCTAAAGAATAAGATTAAAAGGGCTTTATAGCGCTCTTAATAATTAGTAAGTATATAATAGAAATATCTATAAGAATAAGCTATTTTAGTTAGAATAAAGATAAAGTTCTTAATGTTTAATTCTAGTGCAACCTTATATAAAAGAGAGCTTTCTTTTATAGTGCTATTAATAAACTAAGCCTTAAGATTTTAATTATAAAAGAATTTAATAGCTCTTAGAGGTATATTAGGTATAGAACTCTATTAAAAAGCAACTTTAGTGTATATTAAGTATCTACTAGCACTAATATTATTGCCTCTATAGACTTAAAGCTTAAAGGTAAATTTATACTAAGAAGTTAAGGTTTATTAGTATAATAAGAGAATAGAAGTGTAATTAAAAGCTTTTTTATAAAAGACTTACTATATTAATAAGCGTTATTAAAGGAAAGATATTTATTTAACTATTTTAAGAGAGAGTAACCTAATAAAAAAGAGCAGTAAAAGGGATTTTTCTACTAATAATATTCTATATATTTATAAGATCTTTATAGTTTTAAGGAAGCTTTTTAGCTATAATTAAATAATTAAAGGTGCTAATAAAGACAATAAGAAAGAGGCTATATAAGAAGGTAGTTATAAAAAGAAAGAAGAAAGATAAATACAATTAGTTAAGGAGAATATTATAAATTACTTAATAAGTTTATAGCTATTAAAGTCTTAGTATATATTTACTGTTAGCTTCTACTAAATTATAATAATTATAGATAGCTATTAACTAAGGATTTATTAAGATAATACTAGCTATAATATAGCCTATATTTTTACTCTCTTTTTCTCTTTATTCCTTTATTCTTATAATATTTTTATTATAAGTATCTACCTAAGCTCTTTTTTGCCTTTAGTTTTTTAAAAGCTATTTAATCTCTACTGCTAAAATAGAAAATAAATACTAAAAACCTATTTCTAAGACTAGCTTTAGAGTTATATATAAGGGATAAATGTATTACTTTAGAACGTTAAGGAACCTACTAATATACTATATTATAGTGTAAGTCTATAAGCTAGTTAGTAATTTCTTTTGTATAGAAGAGTAAGATTAAGTAGATTTACCTCTTAAGAAGCTCTATAAGTGCTAGCTGCCTCTCTTTTAGTAACGTTTTAAGTAGCCTTCTTTTAGCTTACTACTTTATTAGGATTATAATTTAGATAACTTTAAGCTTATAGAGTTAATATAGCTTAGCTAGAGTTTAGCAATTTAGTTTAATTATCTTAATAATGTTTATAGCTTTTTAATAAAGTTCTTTAAGCAAAAGACTTATTATAAATAGTTAGATTAATTCTAGCTTACTGCTATAGTAAGAATTATTACTTATAGAATTAAGTGTATAGTAGTTATCTTTAAGGAGTCTTTTATAATTAATATAGAAGAGATAAACTAAAGTAAGATTATAAGACTTATAGGTTAAAAGGTATATAGAATTAAAGATAGATTTTAACTTATTTTCTGCTGTTATAATATAAGCTATAACCCTTCTGCTTTATATAACAAAATAAGTAAGTAAAGACTTATTACTAGCTTTCTCTTCTTTAATAACTACTAAACTTATTTTATCTTTAATTACTTAAAGGGATACTATTATTACTTTAATATAGAACCTAAAGGCAGAATTAAAAGGTTTAAAGCTATAGTCTATAGTTAAGTATAAACTTTACAGCTCCTTTAGTATTTATACCTATTCTAGGCAATTTTAGTACTATATTATAAGCAGAAAAGTAACTAGGAATGTAGATATACCTATTTATTCTTCTTAATATAGACGCTTTATTGTTTAGTTAAGTATCTTCTAATTAATCTTATTAGCAACAGCTTATATAATATACTTTATACTTAATATAGTAACTATAGAATTACTTAAACATTAAGGAATAAATTTAAACTACACTTTTATAACTAGGTTATAACTAATAACTCTATTAATTAGTCTTATAACTACTGTAAAGGTACTAATAGAGTTATAATAGTTTTATGTATAATAGTAGTAAATAAGCTTAGTTTTATAAATAGGTATATAGTTATTAAAAAAGCTAAAACTATAGGCTTTAACCTTAGCTACCTCTAGGAAGATACTATAAAGTGTTTTATCTTAAGATATTACTTATAGATAACTAGTAGTAGAATTTCTATTCTAAAGGAGCTTAATACCTAGAAATTTACCTTAAGTAATTATAATTAAGTAATTAAATAGTTAATAGAGGTTAATAGATAAATGCTTATATAACTTTAGGAGAACTAGTTTATTGCTGCTGTTTAGTTTAATAGCAATCTTATTATTTATAATAGAACTATTAAAGCAGTAATAACAGTAAAGGAATAGCGTTTATATCTTCTAATGCAGATAAGTAAGCCTAGCTAGGCTCTTATATATTATAAGCTACTTTCTTTTACACAAAAGAAGTCTTTAATTATAACGTTTAAGGTGCTACTATAGCCTATAGCTAATTTATAAAGCTCTTTATTATTACTACTGCTAGATAATTTAGAGGTTTCTACTAGAATTTCTAGTATACTATAAGATCTTACGTAAAAAGATTAAATAGAATCTTATAGTAAGAACTAGCTTCTACAATAATTATAGAACTTAAAGTATTAGCTACTGTCTTTATATTTTATAGAACTATTAGCGTAGAAGTAGAAATCTAGGTAAAGGGATAAAGAGATTATAAGAATAGTAAAATAAGCGCTTAAAGCTAGAGAATACTACACTATAAAGGATTAAATAGAAGTGTTAGCTTAAAGATATATTACTAAACAGCCTATAATAGCCTATAATTCTATTACTAATATAAACCTTAGTGTTATACTGCTAGCTCTCTTTTATTTTAGTGCTTAGCAAGAGATAATTAAGGCTAATAAAAGACACTAATTAATTATATCTAAAGCAACTAAATAAAGTATAAATTGCTAAGAAAGAGTTACTTATTATAAAGGAAAGCGCTTAGCTATAAAAACGCTATTACTAGTAAGAAGGATGCTACTATATATACTAAAGACGCTAAAGCTATTATAAGAGATAAAGGAATTAGGACTTTAGGATTAAGGGAATTAGCTAAAGGGTTAAGTTACTTATAAGTCTTGCTTTATAAGCTTATTTATAACTAGAGAGATATTATATTGCAGTAGAGTTACCCCCTTACGCTCTTATATTAGCTTTATAAGGGATGCTATATATAGATTTTTCTCTATAAAAGTGTGTATCGCTTAAACATCTAAATAGTAAAAGTAAGTAAGCGTATAAGCAGCTTCTGCTAATTCTTTTTAGGCTTTTGCTCTTTTAATTAATTAATATCTTTTAGCCTGCTTTAATTTACAACACTTAACGCTTAAGAGATATTACTTTGCTGCTAGTAACACTTTCTCTAACTCTTTAATACATTTAGCTCTTTTTTTTGTATATATATATCTTCTAAGCTGCAATTAATATTTTATTTCTGCCTTTTCTAACTATTTAATCTTCTTACCTGCTATTGTTTAATAGCTTGCACTAATAAATATCTCGCTCTCTGCCGATCCTCTTCGATCTTAACGTGCACTACATCGTCACCCGCTTTAGTGTAGGCTGCATGGTCATTTAGGGGTTTGGTTTTAAGTCGACAAACTAGGTTCTATCGTTGCGCAACATTAAAATATACACATCCGCACACATTACATTTGCACTGCGAATCGTTTTATTAGGCACTGCCTAATCAATTATTTCCATCAAGAAATAAGCTTAGCGCTGCACTGCATCGCTTGTTGTTATGCTGTTATCTTGTATATTGTGCACCCTATGCACCTCTGTTAGTAGCTATACTACAATTTGTAGTGCACACCTAACAGCTCTTGTTGCCGTTAGATATTCCTGTGTTTTCGGTTGCAGAATTAATTTGTATAGTAATCCTACTAGTTAGGATTTTGAAGTAGGAATTAGCTAGATATCCCTAAATTGGCTGTGCCTAGGTCTCCACTGATTTATTGGAACCTAATTAGAGAAGAATCTCCTGAATTTTTTAGCTAAAAATAGCTAGAACCTATGTTTTATGCCCCTTACAACTGCTTGTTAATCTGGTCTGCTATATAAATTGTATGTGCATATAGATCGCGATATAATGCAGCCTTAGAGCCCGTTATACCTGTTACAAAAGAAATCGGAGAAAAATCTCAGTATAATTTCTGAAGATATAGGGCACTTCTAGGCCTATAATAGAGCAATCTATTGATATCTACAAGAGGTTATTACCTGTTATTTACAATTTTTTCCACTGTAATTTAGGCTATAATTAGCTATAAAGAGCGTTAAATTAGCTATTAAAATCCTCAAAAATGGCACTAAAAGGAACAGGCAAGGGAAAGAGCATAAGCCCTGAACGGGGTAGTGGTTCTAGTACACTAGCTACAGCTGCTGCTACTAGCTTTCCTGGTCCAGCAAGGTCCCTCCCTTAGCCAGTAGATTCCTCTTCTAATAAAGAAGATTATACAGCTAAGAAGGCTCTAAAGGAAGCTAGATTAGCTTCTAAAAGAGTAGTGTAAGTCTATAATGTACAAGCTAATCTAAAAGCTCAAATGGATAAGCAACAAGAGACCCTAAATAGATTTATTAGGCATAGTGAAGCAAAATAAAGCTAAAATGAAGGTAATATAGCTAACTTACTAAGTAAATTAGATACTATAATTACATCTATAGGTAATCTCTCTATAGGGTCTCCCTCTAAGGTAGTAGATCCTGTTACTTCTAAAAGAGCTTCTAAAGTCTCTTTTAAAGCCCTTAAACCTTCTAGTTCCTCTAATAGTGCTACTTTTCTGCCTGCTTTTAATAAAGGCACTATAAAAGAGTTAAATAAGAAGGTTTACTTAATTCTAGAGGCTGCTAAGCTAAAAGGCCCTAAAAATTTTAAACAGTAAAAGTAAGCTTTAACTATTTAATTTAGGGCACTAGGATTCCCTTAATTTATTAATAATCCTAGTATAGCTAGTACATTAGTAGATTTAGAGCAAGCTATTATCCTTATAATTATAAGAGATAGTTGCTAATCTAGACCTTAAGCTGCTATTAGCTGGTATAAGTCCCCTGTAGATGCCTATAACGTTCTAGTTAGGCAGTATTTATAGAGTGCTAAAATACAATGTAGTACACTATATGCTAGTTATTACAACTTATTGTTTTTGAACTATAAGGGATCTTTAGAGGCCTTTAATGCTGAATTTAATAATTTACTAGCTAGATTACAGCTCTATAGTGTAGCTATCGATTCTATCGACTAGGTAAATTATTATATTGATGCTTTAAAGAAGACCTTCCCTAGCTGGGCTAAAAGGCAGCGATATTCTATTTGAGCTGCTAGAGCACAAGGTCTATCTGTAAAAATGCTAAATTTACAGTTCCTTATGGCTAATTTATTAGAAGAATAAAGAGATAAAAGCTCCTCTATATCTAAAGCTCTTAGTTATAAAGCTTCTAACTCTAATAGTTCTAATAATAATAATAAAGCTAACTAAGGAAAGAATCCTCCTAATCAAAAGAAGAATTCCGATTCTAATTCTAATGATTCTAATGCCTCTAAAGATACAGATAAAGCCTCTAAGAATAAGAAGAAGTAGAAGGGCCGAAGAAGAAGTAACAAAAACTCTAGGAATAAGGATAGAGAAGCTGCTTTTGCTATAGGTTGTTATAACCTATCCACTAGCAACTAGGAAACTATAGAATCTAATGATTCTAGCAGTTCTAGTAGTGAAGATTCTTACAATTTAGATACGGAATCTACTACTAGTGATACTAGTACTACTAGTAATAATACCCCTTCTTTTAACTATTCCAATGGAATAATTAAAAACTCCTTACTATACAATACAGGTTCTACCTGTTATATAGTTAATAATAAGGCATTTTTTAGGACTTTTAAGCCTATAAAAAAGGGTAAAACCGCGCCTATTGCTACTAGAGGAGGTTCTATTTATCCTAAAGGACAGGGAACTGCTGTATTCTAGGTACTAGTTAGTATAAATCCAGCTAAATACAAGCCTTTAGCTCTAAAGGATGCTCTATATTGCCCAGGTTTAGATACCAACCTAATTAGTAGTCTAAAGCACTATTTAATAGGGGGCACTCTCCTTAGAAATCAGCTATTTCTAGCTAATAGAAGCTGCTGTAGGCTTCTAAATCCTAAAAAGTATGGTTTCTTCTTACAGCTTAAGGGACAAGAGACCCCTAGAGTGTGTAAAAACTACGCTAATCTCTCTTATATAGGATTTACTAGCAATAGTTATAATAGCGGTTATAATACTAGTTATCCTATAGAGGTTTAAATCCCTTAATAGCCTAGTTTTAATCCTAAGGAATATAGCTAAATTGAGGAATTATCTAATTTTAAAGAAGAAGAAGATAATACCAATAACGATACTATAGAGCTATTAGCCCTAGTTCCTAAACGGGCTTCTAGTTAGATTCCTTCTAATAACGGGGATTTAGAAGGTCTAAATCCTAAGTTACTGGATATTAGAGGAAGTGGCCGTCTAGATCCCTTAAACGAGGCCTATAGTTCTTAAGAGATCTAGCAAGATAGGGAGCAATAGGAAGCTAGCTCTAATGATAATTCTAGTAGTATAAATCCTACTACTTCTTCTTTCTATAAGAAGCTCCTAGAATTAGCTGCTACTTAGCATGTTAGATTAGGGCATATAGGACTCCCTTTACTAAAGAAGACTGCTTCTATTACTAAAGGTATTCCTAATTTTATAAAAATCAAGGAAAAGGATTTTAACTGCCTAGCTTGCAACTAAGCTAAAGCTGTTAAAAGACCTAGCAAGTATGCTATTCCTAACCCCTCTAGATGTTTAGATATTATAGAGGGAGATACCGTTAAAATAGAGCCTATACTGCACAATAAGAGGCCTCTAGTTCTTTTTCTAATAGATAGAAAATTACAGTATAAGTGATCTTTTAATCTAGCTAATAAAGAGGGTTCTACTCTTTATAGCTATATTAGAAGCTTCTTTAAGGAATTAAAAAACCAGTATAACTGCTACCCTAAACACCTTTACTTTAATAGTAGTATAGAAATTAATACTAGGTTGCAAGCTTAGCTATCTTCTAAGGGTATTTGCTTTAGTACCTCTTGCCCCTATATTTACAAACAGAATAGGCTAATAGAGAGAGCTATAACGGTACTTCTAGACCGTTTGCGTGCTACCCTACAGTAGTTACAATTACCTCTATATCTATAGTCTTATATCCTTCCTGCTATAGTGGATTTAGTTAATACTACTGCGAATAGTACTAAACTACTAAGTCCTAAACAGCTATATCTAGCTAATTTAGAGCCTTCTAAGACCTATAAGCCTGATTTTACCAAAATAAGGGGTATAGGCTTCTATTGCGAAGTTCTAATTCCTTTAGAACAACGATCTAGGTTGCAGAAGCTAGCTAAAAGAACTATTCCTAGTAGACTTTTAGCTACGCTAGGTTCTAATGTATATCTAATATATATCCCCTCTAAACGAGCTGTTATAAAGACTAGCTTCGTTAAAATTATAGAAGGAATAGGTCCTATTTCACAAGGCATCCCTAAGGTCCCTATTAGTTCTATTGTGGATAATCCTTTAGAGGGAGAAATCGATAACCAGCAGCAATTAGTGGATAATTATACTCCTAAGTATCCTTATCCTAGTCATCTGGATGTGCCGAATTATCTACTAGAACCTATAGAAAATTAAGCTCTTCTACTAAGCAACCCTATAGAAGCTGTAGAGGCCCCTAAAGCCCCTATACCTATAGAAAAACCTATAGAAGCTACTATAGAAGCTGAAGCTGATGCTAATGCTATGGATTTAGATGGAGACATATTTTCCTTAATTAAGGATCTATGCTTTAAGGCAAGGACTAAAGCAGCTATTACTTCTAATAGTAATAAGGATGAACTTCCTAACATGTGGAAGCAAGCCCTAAAAAGCTCTACTAAGCAGCATTAGATAGAAGCTACTTATAGCGAATTTAAGCAGCTATTAGCTGCTAGAACCTTCAAATTTATAGGGAAAGACTAAGTACCTAAGGGCCGAAGAGTTCTAAAGAATAGGCTTATTTATAGGCTTAAAAAGGATAAAGAAAATAATCCTATTAAATATAAGGCCCGCCTTATTGCTAAGGGATTTATGTAAATAGAAGGTTAAGACTATCTAGAGACCTTTGCTGCAACTAGTATTCCTCCTAGCTAGCGTATATTATTAGCTCTTGCAGGTTTTAATAACTAGGAAGTTAAGTAAATCGATTTTATAGGAGCGTTTTTAAATAGCAAGCTAAAAGAAGCTATTTATATAGAAATCCTAGATAGATTCGTTAAATTTGCAGAGCAAGCATCGCTATCAGTAGCTAAGCTACTAAAAAGCTGTAATTATAAGCCCTTTAAAGAGCAAGTAATTAAGCTAGAAAAATCCCTCTATAGTCTAAAGTAAAGTCCTAGAGAATGGCAGCAAATTCTAACAGAATTACTTTAAAAGCATAGATTTAAACCTCTTATATTAGACCCAGCAGTCTTTTATAACCCAGCTATATCTATATATATTGCTACTTATGTAGATAACTGTCTTCTAATTAGGCCTGATTTACGATATATTAATAAGCTTAAAAAGCTACTAAATTAAGCTTATCTAATAGAAGATAGAGGACCAGCAGAATTCTTCCTAGGCGTTTAAATCACCTATAATAGGTCTAAAAGGTCTATTAAAATCCATTAATCTTAATACATCCTTGAAGCCCTAGAAAGATTTAATATACTAGATGCTAAGCCAGCTTCTATCCCTATACAGCCGGGAATCCTAAAGCAACTAGTTACAAAACCTCTCTTAAAATCCGATTATAAGCTTTATTAAAGCATAATAGGCACTATAATATACCTTATGTTGCTAACTAGGGCTGATATTGCTTTTTCCGTTTAGTGGCTATTAACATTCCTAGCTAAGCCCTATATAGAGCACCTAAACGCCTCTAAGCACCTCCTAAGGTACTTAAGTAGTACTAGAAGCTTTACTATTATTTATAAGCATTCTAGTCTACACCCTATAGAGTCCTCTTCTAAAGCTTCTAGCTCTAAAGAAGTACTTAAGACCCTCCTTAGTTATTGCAATAGCGATTTTGCTGGTAATAAAACCTCTTCTAAATTAACCTATGCTTATCTATATAAGCTAGCTAGTGGACCTATTAGCTGGAAATCAAAGAAAGCTAGTACTATTGCTCTTTCTACATTAGAAGCAGAATCTAATGTATTATCTAAAGCTATAAGGGAATTAGAGTGGCTCTACAGCCTTTTTAAGGAGATAAAGCTGCCTTTAACCCCTCCTATTCCTATTAGGTGTAATAATTAAGGCGCTATAGTTACTGCTTACAACTTAACGTTGCATAGTAGGACTAAGCACACCCTTTTAAAGTTTAACTACATTAGGGAAAAGATTTGTAAAGGTATAGCTAAGGTTAGTTATATTAATACAAATTAGATGCTAGCAGATAGCCTAACTAAGCCTCTTGCTATTTAAAAGCATTAACAATTTATTAAGTTACTGGAGCTTTCTAGCTAGCTTATAAAAGCAATAAAAACACTCGAAAAATCGAAAAGCAACAAAAAACAGTTAAAAATCGAAAACAACAAAAACAATTAACAACAACTAGTTATATTTAACTATAACTACCCTGGAATTGCTGGAATTAGTTATGTTATTAGTTATATTATTTAGTTCTGTTATTAGTACTGTATTTCGTTAGTTAATTCTAACTTAGATATCCTTTAAAGGAGCTAAGTTGCTTATAGAACTAGTTACTTCTTACATTTCTAGAGGGAGTATTAAAAATAAGCAACCCTATATAGCCTATTTTTATGCCTACTAGTTGCTCTATTACGTGACCCTTATTAGGTCTTGTTACGTTGATTTTTAGTAGAGATATTGTTGTTACTAGATGTAAACATCTAGATTTAACTAGGGCAAAGTTGCCTAACCTATAGTCAACTTTAACTGCGATTTTCTCTACAACTAGCAATAGTAGAAATTCAAGAAGTATACTATTTAAAAGCTAAGAATTAGGGCTATCTAATGGTATAATTGTTGGATAGAGTTGCTTATAAGAGTTGCTTGTTATTAGTGGAATTTGTTAAATTATACACGTAGGCGTCTCGTTTGTATAGCTATAAGTCGATTTTTTTGTTTTTATATAGTAAATCTTTTTGCAGAAATTATAAAGTAGCCTATAAGCCCCTTCTAGTGACTACAGCCCGCTGATATAGTTAGTAGGTCTATAAGGGACTAGAAAGATTTAAGATCCTACCCTCACCAAGTTCGTTACAGCGCTCTTAATATAAAGATACCACTATTACAGTTATCTATTGCCTCTACGTAATCTATACTATACACTACAGCTTGATTTAGGCCGCTGCTGCTTCCACTACGTGATAATTGCTAGGAGCAATTACAGGTGCTAAATATAAGAGACCACTACCCTCTTCTATCTAGTCCTGTAATCCCTATTATTTTCAATAATTTCTTATAAGTAGCTTATTTTAACCTAATATAAAGTTAATATATACTTTACTTAAGATATTTATATATATACCTTAGGATTATAGCTAGAAAAGAGATCCTAATTCTAGTAAATAAATAATCTTCCTAATAGCTACTTTTTTCTATATTTATATTCTTTAAGGTATATATTCTCTATTTAAAAGATACCTTAAATATAGCTAGCATTAATCTAGCTATTACTTAAGGCTAAAGCTTTAACTAAAACTAAGTTTAATAGTTTAAATATATATTATATAAGCTAGCTATATATACTTTATATTTCTCTTAAGATAATATATCTAAAAGAGATATAATAAATTTTTATTTAGTGTATTTTAATAAGACTTACGCTAGTTACACTTTATATATATATAGCAGAAAATTAATAGATATTTAAGATACTTTTACTATATATACACTTGTTAAAAATAAGCTACCCTGTATAGCCTATTTTTATGCTTGCTAGTTGCCTGTTAGTTGCTCTATCACGTGACCCTAACTAGATCTTGTTACGTTGATTTTTGGTAGAGATATTGCTGTTACTAGATGCGAAACATCTAGAATCGACTAAGGCAAAGTTGCCTAACCTATAGTCAACTTTAACAGCGATTTTCTCCACAACTAGCAATAATAGAAATTTAAGAAGTATACCATTTAAAAGCTAAGAATTAGGGCTATTTAATAGTATAATTGTTAGATAGAGTTGCTTATAAGGGTTGCTTGTTATTAGTGGAATTTGTTAAATTGTGCATATAGGCGTCTCGTTTGTATAGCTGTAAGTTAATTTTTTTGTTTTTATATAGTAAATCTTTTTGCAGAAATTATAAAGTAGCCTATAAGCCCCTTCTAGCAACTACAGCCCGCTAATATAGTTAGTAGGTCTATAAAGAACTAGAAAGATTCGAGATCCTACCCTCACTAAGTTTATTACAGCGCTCTTAATATAAACATACTACTATTACAGTTATCTATTGCCTCTACGTAATCTATACTATACACTACAGCTTGATTTAGGCTGCTGCTGCTTCCACTACGTAATAATTGCTAGAAGCAATTACAAGTGCTAAATATAAGAGACTACTACCCTCTTCTATCTAGTCTTGTAATCCCTATTATTTTCAAAAGGTTATAAGCTCGGAAGACCTATCTACAAGCTGTTAGCCCGCTAAAATCTACTATTGTGTACTGTATTACCCACTAGAAGCTATATTGAGACCTGCGCTAGCAGCTATTGCTGCTATTAGTAGCTTGCTAGAAGCTATTAATACCTGCTACACACACATTGCCAGCCACTATACTGGTGTTTTTATTCTGCCTACCCTATGCCTCCTGCACTAGTTCTATGCACCCTATGTATACACACTTTTGAAGCTATTCTTAATAGCTAGGTTCTATTGTCGCGCAACATCAAAATATACACATCTTATTGAAAATAATAGGGATTACAGGACTAGATATCTAAGAGGGTAGTGGTCTCTTAGATTTAGCACCTGTAATTACTCCTAGTAATTATCATGTAGTGGAAGCAGCAGCGGCCTAAATCAAGCTGTAGTGTATAATATAGATCACGTAGAGGCAGTAGATAACTATAATAATAGTGGTATCTTATATTGAGAGCGCTGTAACGAATAAGTTAGTAAGGGTAGAATCTTAAATCTTTCCAGTCCCTTATAGACCCTCTAACTATATCGGCGGGCTGTAGTTGCTAGAAGGGGCTTATAGGCTACTTTATAATTTCCGCAAAAAGATTTACTATATAAAAACAAAAAAATCGACTTACAGCTATATAAACGAGAAACCTATATGCATAATTTAATAAATTCCACTAATAGCAAACAAACCTTATAAGTAACTCTATTTAACAATTATACCATTAAATAGCTCTAATTCTTAGCTTTTAAATAGTATACTTCTTAAATTTCTACTATTGCTAGTTGTAGAGAAAATCGCTGTTAAAGTTAACTATAGGTTAGGCAACTTTGCCTTAGTCAATTCTAGATGTTTTACATCTAGTAATAGCGATATCTCTACTAAAAATCAACGTAACAAGACCTATTAGGGTTACGTAATAGAGCAACTAACAGGCAACTAGCAAGCATAAAAATAGGCTATACAGGGTAGCTTATTTTTAACACTCCCTCTAGAAATATAAGAAGTAACTAGTTCTACAAGCAACTTAGCTCCTTTAAAGGATATCTAAGTTAGAATTAACTAACGAAATACAGTACTAATAATAGAACCAAAATAACATAACTAATTCCAGCAATTCCAGGGTAGTTATAGTTAAATATAACTAGTTGTTGTTAATTGTTTTTGTTGTTTTCGATTTTTAACTGTTTTTCGTTGCTTTTCGATTTTTTAAGTGTTTTTGTTGCTTTTATAAGCTAGCTAGAAAGCTCTAGTAACTTAATGAATTGTTAATGCTTTTAAATAGCAAGAGGCTTAGTTAGGCTATCTGCTAGTATCTAATTTGTATTAATATAACTAACCTTAGCTATACCTTTACGAATCTTTTCCCTAATATAGTTAAACTTCAAAAGGGTGTGCTTAGTTCTACTATACAACGTTAGGTTGTAAGCAGTAACTATAGCGCCTTAATTATTACACCTAATAGGAATAGAAGGGGTTAAAGGCAGCTTTATCTCCTTAAAAAGGCTGTAGAGCTACTCTAATTCCCTAATAGCTTTAGATAATGTATTAGATTCTGCTTCTAAAGTGGAAAGAGCAATAGTACTAGCTTTTTTCGATTTCTAGCTAATAGGTCCACCAGCTAGCTTATATAGATAAGCATAGGTTAATTTAGAAGAGACTTTATTACCAGTAAAATCGCTATTGCAATAACTAAGGAGGGTCTTTAAGACTTCTTTATAACTAATAGTAGTATTAGAAGACTTTTTAGAGGAAGACCCTACTAAAGAGTGCAGACTAAAACGCTTATAAACAATAGCAAAGCTTCTAGTACTACCTAAGTACTGAAGGAGGTGCTTAGAGGCGTTTAGATGCTCTATATAGGGCTTAGCTAGAAATATTGATAGCCACTAAACGGAAAAAGCAATATTAGCCCTAGTTAGCAACATAAGGTACATTATAGTGCCTATTATGCTCTAATAAAGCTTATAATTGGATTTTAAGAGAGGTTTTGTAACTAGTTGCTTTAGGATTCCCGGCTGTATAGGGATAGAAGCTAGCTTAGCATCTAGTATATTAAATCTTTCTAGGGCTTCAAGGATGTATTAAGATTAATAGATTTTAATAGACCTTTTAGACCTATTATAGGTGATTTAAACACCTAGAAAGAATTCTGCTAGTCCTCTATCTTCTATTAGGTAAGCTTTATATAATAGCTTCTTTAGCTTATTAATATAGCTTAGATTTAGACCAATTAGAAGACAGTTATCTACATAAGTAGCAATATATATAGATGTAGCTAGGTTATAAAAGACTGCTAGGTCTAATATAAGAGGTTTAAATCTATGCTTTTAAAGTAATTCTATTAGAATTTGCTGCTATTCTCTAGGACTTTACTTTAGACTATAGAGGGATTTTTCTAGCTTAATTACTTGCTCTTTAGAGGGCTTATAATTACAGCTTTTTAGTAGCTTAGCTACTAATAGCGTTGCTTCTGTAAATTCAACGAATCTATCTAGGATTTCTATATAAATAGCTTCCTTTAGCTTGCTATTTAAAAACGCTCCTATAAAGTCGATTTACTTAACTTCCTAGTTATTAAAAGCTGCAAGAGCTAATAATATACGCTAGCTAGAAGGAATACTAGTTGCAGCAAAGGTCTCTAGATAGTCTTAACCTTCTATTTACATAAATCCCTTAGCAACAAGGCGGGCCTTATATTTAATAGGATTATTTTCTTTATCCTTTTTAAGCCTATAAACAAGCCTATTCTTTAGAACTCTTCAGCCCTTAGGTACTTAATTTTTCCCTATAAATTTAAAGGTTCTAGCAGCTAATAGCTGCTTAAATTCGCTATAGGTAGCTTCTATTTAATGCTGCTTAGTAGAGCTTTTTAGGGCTTGCTTCTACGTATTAGGAAGTTCATCCTTATTACTATTAGAAGTAATAGCTGCTTTAGTCCTTACCTTAAAGCATAGATCCTTAATTAAGGAAAATATGTCTCTATCTAAATCTATAGCATTAGCATTAATAGATTCAGCTTCAGCTTCTATAGGTTCTATATTAGCCTAAGGGGCTTCTATAGATATAGGGGCTTTAGGGGCCTCTACAGCTTCTATAGGGTTGCTTAGTAGAAGAGCTTAATCTACAGGTTCTAGTGGATAATTCAGCACATCTAGATAACTAGGATAAGGATACTTAGAAGTATAATTATCTACTAACTGCTGGTCATCGATTTCTCCCTCTAAAGGATTATCTACTATAGAACTAATAGGAACCTTAGGGATGCCCTATGAAATAGAACCTATTCCTTCTATAATTTTAATAAAGCTAGTCTTTATAACAGCTCGTTTAGAGGGGATATATATTAAATATATATAAGAACCTAGTGTAGCTAAAAGTCTACTAGGAATAGTTCTTTTAGCTAGCTTCTGCAACCTAGATTGTTGTTCTAAAGGAATTAGAACTTCGCAATAGAAGCCTATAGCCCTTATTTTAGTAAAATTAGGCTTATAGGTCTTAGAAGGCTCTAAATCAGCTAGATATAGCTGTTTAGAACTTAGTGGTTTAGTACTATTTACAGTAGTATTAACTAAATCCACTATAGCAGGAAGGATGTAAGACTATAGATATAGAGGTAATTGTAACCACTGTAGAGTAGCATATAAACGGTCTAGAAGTACCCTTATAGCTCTCTCTATTAGCCTATTCTGTTTATAAATATAGAGGCAAGAGGTACTAAAGCAAATACCCTTAGAAGATAGCTAAGCTTACAACCTAGTATTAATTTCTGTACTACTGTTAAAGTGAAGGTATTTAGGGTAGCAGTTATACTGGTTTTTTAATTCCTTAAAGAAGCTTCTAATATAGCTATAAAGAGTAGAACCCTCTTTATTAGCTAGATTAAAAGACTACTTATACTGTAATTTTCTATTAATTAGAAAAAGAACTAGAGGCCTCTTATTGTGCAGTATAGGCTCTATTTTAACGGTATCTCCCTCTATAATATCTAAACATCTAGAGGGGTTAAGAATAGCATACTTGCTAGGTCTTCTAACAGCTTTAGCTTAGTTGCAAGCTAGGCAGTTAAAATCCTTTTCCTTAATTTTTGTAAAATTAGGAATACCTTTAGTAATAAAAGCAGTCTTCTTTAGTAAAGGGAGTCCTATATACCCTAATCTAACGTGCTAAGTAGCAGCTAATTCTAGGAGCTTCTTATAGAAAGAAGAAGTAGTAGGATTTATACTACTAGAATTATTATTAGAGCTAGCTTCCTGTTGCTCCCTATCTTGCTAGATCTCTTAAGAACTATAGGCCTCGTTTAAGGGATCTAGACGGCTACTTCCTCTAATATCTAGCAACTTAGGATTTAGACCTTCTAAATCCCCGTTATTAGAAGGAATCTAACTAGGAGCCCGTTTAGGAACTAGGGCTAATGGCTCTATAGCATCGTTATTAGTATTATCTTCTTCTTCTTTAAAATTAGATAATTCCTCAATTCAGCTATATTCCTTAGGATTAAAACTAGGCTATTAAGGGATTTAAACCTCTATAGAATAACTAGTATTATAACCGCTATTATAACTATTGCTAGTAAATCCTATATAAGAGAGATTTGCGTGGTTTTTACACACTTTAGAGGTCTCTTGCCCCTTAAGCTGTAAGAAGAAACTATACTTTTTAGGATTTAGAAGCCTACAGCAGCTTCTATTAGCTAGAAATAGCTGATTTCTAAGGAGAGTGCTCTCTATTAAATAGTGCTTTAGACTACTTATTAGGTTAGTATTTAAACCTAGGCAATATAGAGCATCCTTTAGAGCTAAAGGCCTATATTTAGCTAGATTTGTACTAACTAGTACCTAGAATACAGCAGTTCCCTGTCCTTTAGGATAAATAGAACCTTCTTTAGTAGCAATAGGCGCGGTTTTACCCTTTTTTATAGGCTTAAAAGTCCTGAAAAATGCCTTATTGTTAACTATATAATAGGTAGAACCTGTATTGTATAGTAGGGAGTTTTTAATTATTCCGTTAGAGTAATTAAAAGAAGGGGTATTATTACTAGTAGTACTAGTATTACTAGTAGTGGATTCTGTATCTAAATCGTAAGAATCTTCACTACTAGAACTGCTAGATTCACTATTGGAATCTATAGTATCCTGGTTGCTAGTAGATAGGTTATAACAACCTATAGCAAAAGCAGCTTCTCTATCCTTATTCCTAGAATTTTTGTTACTTCTTCTTCGGCCCTTCTACTTCTTCTTATTCTTAGAGGCTTTATCTGTATCTTTAGAGGCATTAGAATTGTTAGAATTAGAATTAGAATTAGAATTCTTCTTCTAATTAGGAGGATTCTTTCCTTAGTTAGCTTTATTATTATTAGAACTATTAGAATTAGAAGCTTTATAACTAAGAGCCTTAGATATAGAGGAGCTTTTATCTCTTTGTTCTTCTAATAAGTTAGCTATAAGGAACTGTAAATTTAGCATTTTTACAGATAGACCTTGTGCTCTAGCAGCTCTAATAGAATATCGCTGCCTTTTAGCCCAGCTAGGGAAGGTCTTCTTTAAAGTATCAATATAATAATTTACTTAGTTAATAGGATTAATAGCTACACTATAGAGCTGTAATCTAGCTAGTAAATTATTAAATTCAGCATTAAAGGCCTCTAAAGATCCCTTATAGTTCGAAAACAATAAGTTGTAATAACTAGCATATAGTGTACTACATTGTATTTCAGCACTCTGCAAATACTGCCTAACTAGAACGTTATAGGCATCTACAGGGAACTTATACTAGCTAATAGCAGCTTGAGGTCTAGATTAGCAACTATCTCTTATAATCATAAGGATAATAGCTTGCTCTAAATCTACTAAAGTACTAGCTATACTAGGATTATTAATAAATTAAGGGAATCCTAGTGCCCTAAATTAAATAGTTAAAGCTTGCTTCTACTATTTAAAATTTTTAGGGCCTTTTAGCTTAGCAGCCTCTGGAATTAAGTGGACCTTCTTATTTAGCTCTTTTATAGTGCCTTCATTAAAAGCAGGCAGAAAAGTAGCACTATTAGAACTAGAAGGTTTAGGGGCTTTAAAAGAGACTTTAGAAGTCTTAGAAGTAACAGGATCTGCCTTAGGAGATCCTATTGAGAGATTACCCATAGATGTAATTATAGTATCTAATTTACTTAGTAAATTAGCTATATTACCTTTATTTTAGCTTTATTTTGCTTCACTATGCCTAATAAATCTATTTAGGGTCTCTTATTGCTTATCCATTTGAGCTTTTAGATCAGCTTGCACATTATAGACTTACACTACTCTTTCAGAAGCTAATCTAGCTTCCTTTAGAGCCTTTTCAGCTGTATAATCTTCTTCATTAGAAGAGGAATCTACTAGCTAAGGGGGGGACCTTGCTGGACTAGGAAAGCTAGTAGCAGCAGCTGGATTAGCTGGTGTACTAGAACTACTACCCGGTTTAGGGCTTGTGCTCTTTCCCTTACCTGTTCCTTTTGGTGCCATTTTAAGGGATTTTAATAGCTTATTATAACTAAATTACAGTGGAAATAGTAGAAAATAACAGTAATAACCTCTACTAGATATTAATAGATTGCTCTATTATAGGCCTAGAAGTGCCCTATATCTTCAGAAATTATACTGAGATTTTTCTCCAATTTCTTTTGTAACAGGTATAACAGGCTCTAAGGGCTGCATTATATCGCGATCTATATACACATACAATTTGTATAGCAGACTAGATTGACAAGCGGTTGCAAGAGGTATAAAACACAGGTCCTAGCTATTTTTAGCTAAAAAATTCAGGAGATTCTTCTCTAATTAGGTTCTAACAAATTAGTAGAGACCTAAGCACAGCTAATTTAGGGATATCCAGCTAATTCCTACTTCAAAATCCTAACTAGTGGGATTACTATATAAATTAATTCTGCGACCAAAAACACAGGAATATCTGCGATAAGAGCTGTTAGGCATACACTACAAATTGTAGTATAGCTACTAATAGAGGTATATAGGGTGCATAATATACAAGATAACAGCACAACAACGAGCGATGCAGTGCAGCGCTAAGCTTATTTCTTAATAGAAATAATTAATTAGGTAGTGCCTAATAAAACGATTTACAGTGCAAATGTAATGTGTGCAGATGTGTATATTTTAATATTGCGCAACGATAGAACCTAGCTATTAAGAATAGCTTTAAAAGTATGTATGCACTGGGTGCATAGGACTAGTGCAGGAGGCACAGGGTGGGCAGAATAAAAACACCAGTATAGTGGCTAGCGATGTGTGTGCGGCAGGTATTAATAGCTTCCAGCAAGCTACTAATAGTTTTAGCAGCGATAGCTGCTAGCGCAGGTCTTAATATAGCTTCTAGTAAGTAATACAGTACACAATAGTAGATTTCTAGCGGGCTAACAGCTTGCAGATAGGTCTTCCGGGCTTATAACCTATTGAAAATAATAGGGATTACAGGACTAGATAGAAGAGGGTAGTAGTCTCTTATATTTAGCACCTGTAATTGCTCCTAGCAATTATTACGTAGTGGAAGCAGCAGCGGCCTAAATTAAGCTGTAGTGTATAGTATAGATCACGTAGAGGCAATAGATAACTGTAATAGTGGTATCTTTATATTAAGAGCGCTGTAACGAACAGTAAGAGTAGAATCTCGAATCTTTCTAGTCCTTTATAGATCTACTAACTATATTAGCGGGCCGTAGTCGCTAGAAGGGGCTTATAGGCCACTTTATAATTTCCGCAAAAAGATTTACTATATAAAAACAAAAAAATCAACTCACGGCTATACAAACAAGACGCCTACGTGCATAATTTAACAAATTCTACTAATAACAAGCAACCCTTATAAGCAACTCTATCTAACAATTATACTATTAAATAGCCCTAATTCTTAGCTTTTAAATAGTATACTTCTTGAATTTCTACTATTGCTAGTTGTGGAGAAAATCGCAGTTAAAGTTAACTATAGGTTAGGCAACTTTGCCTTAGTTAAATCTAGATGTTTGCATCTAGTAACAACAATATCTCTACTAAAAATTAACGTAACAAGACCTAATGAGGGTTACGTGATAGAGCAACTAGTAGGCATAAAAATAGGCTATACAGGGTAGCTTATTTTTAACAGTTATACTTAAAGACCTATACTAACAGCTTAATTTCTTAGAACTAGCAATAATAAAGGCATTTCTAGTAATACTAATAGGTAAAGTGTATAAATTCTACCTTATAATAATTGTAATAAATATAAGAATAAACTACACCTTTAATTAAATAGTTAAAATTATTAAGTAACACTTTAAGACTTTAACTAATAAGTAGTTCTATTGTTAAAGATAGAACAGCATTATATTACGTAATATAATTGCTAAGAACTCTAATAAACCTATACTTAACTGCCTTAACATAATAATCTAGAACCTTTAAGATATTTATAACAGCCTTTTTAACCCTTTTATAGATAATTCTAAACTTATTAAGTAAACCCTTTAAGCAGTTAGAGGTATCCTTAAATATAGCTAAGCTAAATTTATAACTAATGCAACATTCTAAAAGCTTATTAGCAACCTACAAAAGTTAATTAGTATTGCAGAAGTATAGAAGAAAATTAGCTAATTTTACGCTAGATTTAACTAACTTAATATTAATAATAAAGTCCTCTATATAAACCGTTAATATTAACGTTTAAGAGATCCTAGCTGTAGCAGAAGTAAGACTAAAAAACAACACTACTTTATCTATAGAAAAGAAGAATATTAGTTAATAAAGTACAGTAAAAAAGAACGTTAAGAAGTACAGTAAAGATAGTAGAATAACAAAAAGTATAAAACCTCTCTATTAAACAGTAAATTTAAAGCCTACCTATAAGCTTATAAAGGACTAAGTAAACCTATATAAAATAATAATTCTAATAATGCATAAGATATAGGTAAAGTATTTATTAAAGAATCTAATACAGCTAATAAAGGAAAAACCCTTTAGCTAATAATTATATAATTCTTTACTAATACTGCAACTATAGATAATAGAGCTATCTTCTAGAACCTTAAGGAAGAAGCCTACTAGTATACTCTATATAAGGAAGACCTATTTATAGAAGATTAATTAAATCCTATAGATCCCTTATTATATTTATTATTTTATATATTAGAAGAACGTTATTCTAGTAAGACATTTAGAGGCATCTTGCTTAACACTAGAGCAGTAGGCATATTAATAGCTAGAATTAACTAAGTATAGGCACTAGTGAAGAAAATGCCTTTATTAAAGATAAATCTATCTAATTAACACTATATAATTACATTTAGCGCAGGATTAGTAACTTCAATAGGCTTTATTATAGTTCTAATAGTCTTTAGCTTAATTACATTCTACATTATTAATATAAGCACCTTGTTCCTATACAGCATTAATAATATAGATAAGATGTATATAAAGCTTAATAACCTTAAAAACGTACTAATTTAAGGCAACTAAAAGGTTTCTATTATCTAGAAATAGAGATATCTATAGTAGACTCTAGAAGCTACAGAAGCAGCTACATTCTTTCTATTAGAAAAGTAAATCTATTAGCTTTATTATTAATTTAGGCATCCCTCTATACAACAATTAATAAAGATTCTATAACGTATAAGTAAAGATATTAGTAATAATAACGCTATTAATAGAATTACATAAGTCTACTACTACTGCTAACTTAACAGTAAATTACCTAGTTAATTCCAATTTACACTAAAGAATAACTATAACTTTAACTACAAAATCCTTATTAATATTATACACCTAAACAGCAGCTTTATTCTTTACGTTGTTAATTATGCAACCTTATTCTAAGTAGCCTACTTTCTAGAACCCTAAAAGTAAAAAGTATAAAATATCTAGAATGCATTAAAAGAATGCTAGATTAATACCTATCTAGGTCCTTTAGACTAAATAGTTTATAATGCTAAAAAGAACTTTATATCTACTAAATTCTGCTATTATATATAAATATTGTTCGTTAATGTTAATAAAGTTCCTATTAAAGCCTATAACAGCATTAGTAAAGTTAAATAGTACTATAGCCTATTATAAAGAGCTTATAACATTATTAGCAATAAATTAAGTACTAATACTAGTATTATAAAGGATTAAAAGCTTTAGATAGCTATTAAAGCTATTAATAATTCTACTAGACCTAACGGTCTTATACCTATATTACTAGTCTTTAGTGCCTACTCTTGTATAATAGATAATTTACCTCTAAGCCTTTCTGTAATATAACAAGCTTTAATTTTATATAAAGCTACTAATAAAGCCTAAAAGTGCTTAGTATAAAGGCAAATTTACAATGCTCTTACCTCCTGCAACAGCCTAAATATAACACTAACGTATTTACTACCTCTACAGTTAGAAGTGTATATATAGCGTAAAAAAGAAGGCTAGTAAGGCCTCTATAAGCTGCTTACTATAGATAGCAAAGAATGCACTATATAAATACCTTATAGCTCTATTTATTTTTGCATAACTGTTGTAAAACCCTATTACTATAATAACAATAAATCTAATAATTATTCTACTGTTTCTAACATTATACCTAACAAAAGCAATATAGAATCTCTACCTAAAAGCAATTCTATTCTACTAAAGAAGAGAGAAAGACCCCTAAAGGCAAAATAACTAATTAATCTAAACCTAATATAGAAAAAAGGCCCTAGAAGACTAAGAAAGAATTCTCTTTTTATTCTAATTAATTCTATATAAAATTTCTCTACTTTTAACAACAAACTAAATAGATATATTACTGTTTCTAGCCTAACTGCTAGTAGTCCTTATAATCTTAATCCTAGTAGTAATATTAATTCTACTTATATATTGCTATATAAATTTAGCAATAAAATTTTCCTTTCTGCAAAAGAAACAGTAGACTACAACCTAGCTGTATAACTAAGGAAAAACAACAAGATTACAGCAAAAGGTGCTCTATTTAAAGCATTTAACTAAACTAAAATTAACGCACTATTAGCTAAAGATATCTTCTAATTCGTTAAATTTAACCCTACTGTATACAATAGCTATATCTTTAAATCTTATATAGTTTAAGAAGTTAAAGGAAAAGGAACTACATTACTATATAAGAAGTTAAGACTAGTTATCTAAGAATACAATAATAACAATAAAAATTGTCGATTTTAATGCAATCCCTAACGATCTAATAGGCTAGCTAACGCTTAATTGTAGCATTAGCTCTATCCCTCTAAAAACACAATATTGTTCTATAGATCTACAATATTATATAGGCTTATATGCAATCTAACACTAATTTAAATAGATTAATTATTGCACAACTTCCTAACTAAATTAAACACTTATATCTCTATAATACAGTAATAGAAGTAATTAAGCCTCTGTACAGAATCGCTAAAGCAGGTATACATTAGTAATTTACGTACTTCTGCTACTACTGTAATAATTTAAATATAGTTATGTTAATATATAACCTCTGCTTACTAATATTAAATAACAATAACTGCTTTAGAATTATTAGAATGCAGACTAACAATACACTAGAACTAAGCAATAGAACCTTCTCTAACTGTAAGGAATTCGAACTACAAAAGGCTAATTTTACTATAAAGCTAAAGTAAAGCTTAACAACAGAAACACTACTAATTTTTAACGGATATATATTAACTAAATCTAACAGCACTTTAACCCTTTGCTAGAAAGGTTAAAGCATGTTATGGACTCGAGCCTTAGGCTTAGGTCTTTCAGTAGAGTGAGGACAGCAGAAGAGGGACAGAGATCTATATAGATAAAGGGATAGAAGTAAGCTGCATTTATCTAGAGGTTAGCTAAACTTTACTAGGCCCTAAAGAGAGAACCTTAGCTATAGAGTATATACTAAAAGGGGCTCCTAAGGGGATAGACCTACCTCTAGATATATAGTATAAGAGTATAAAGAGGCTTCTAGTTCTTTCTCTTTTTCTCCTTTTCTCTCTATAATTATAGTTCTTATTATAGACGCTAGTTAGCAGTAGCTACTAGGCTAGTCTATTATATACTATAATTATTCTATAGATAGAACACTAGCAAGAACAATATTGTTTAGTTATAGCAATAAGAGCTTAGCTAGTTAGCTTAAGCACTCTTTTAGCCTCTATAGAGAGGTAGAGGAAAATACAGCAGAAATTAGCTAAAAAGCAGCAGAAATTATAGCGCTTTATAAATTAGTTAAGAGCTAATCTCTATAGATAAAGGAACTATAACGCTTTACAACAAACTATATATAGAAAGAGAAGCAGCTTTAAGCTGTAGTAAGCTAGCAGCTAGAGAAACCTAAACAGAAGCCTCTACCTATAGTAAACCCTTACAATAGAAATAAATAGAGCTTTTAGGCCTAGTAAATAGCAATTACCTAAAAGCTCTAGGCTAATAGTGCCTTTATAGGTATAATATAGAACTAGTAGTACTATTTATACTAAAGCTTATTGCCTAAGGTTTAGCAAAGAGTAGCTATTTATTATTAAGTAGGTAAAGTAAAGGGATATAATATATAGAGGTTCCTTAATTACTTAGAATTAGTCTTTATAGATTCTTACTAGCAGAACTAAGCCTTAATTAAGCTTAATTAGCTTTAATAGAGTAATAATAAGTAGTTTATAGAATTCTATATTTATTTTAAGGAGAAAATTATATTAGTAGAAGAAGCTAACTAGAATAACAGTATAAAGTTAGCTAAGTTATAAATAGCGCTTAATAAGGAAATAAGGGATTACAGTATAGAGAGAGATATTCTTTATTATAACTACCTTTAAGCAGTAAAGCGCTACTGTAGTATTATACTAAACCTTAAGTTATATTGCATTAAGGAATAACACTAGCTAAAATATAGCTTTAGCTCTAAAGAGCCCTAGAATAGTAACACTATAATAACTAGAGTTAATGCTATAGGAACCTAATAGAGATAGAAAGAGAGCGTAAAGAAATCTAGGGTAAAACAACTAGATAAAAATACTCTATAAGTAAAGTAGGTATTTAAGGCTAAACTTAAAAAACACTGCTAAAAGAGGTAATACCTTTAGTGTAAGTTGTTCTAATACTATATTTAAGGATGTAGATAGTAACTAGTAGAATGTAAGCTAGAGTTAACTAGCGTATAGGTAGTAGTAATAGATAATATACAGAAGAAGAACTCTAATAAGTTAGAAAAAGGCTTACCTCTAGCCTTAAGCTTAGTATAGAGGTAAAGGTAATGTAAATAACGTAATAACTTTTACTTAGTAAGTAGTTTGTCGACTCAAAACCAAACCCCCAAATGACTATGCAGCCCACACTAAAGCAGGTGACGATGTAGCGCACGTTAAGATCGAAAAGGATTAGCAAAGAGAGCGAGATATTTATTAGTGCATGCTATTAAACGATAACAGGCAAGAAGATTAAATAGTCCGAAAAGGCAGAAATAAAATATTAATTGCAGCTTAGAAGATATATACGCGCAAAAGGAGCTAAATGCGCTAAAGAGTTAGGGAAAGTGTTACTAGCAGTAAAGTAATATCTCTTAAGCGTTAAGTGTTGTAAATTAAAGCGGGCTAAAAGATATTAATTAATTAAAAGAGCAAAAGCCCAAAAAGAATTAGCAGAAGCTGCTTGCGCGCTTGCTTACTTGCTTAAACTATCTATATGTCTAGGCGATGCGCACTCTTATAGAGAAAAATCTGTATGTAGCATCCCTTGCAAAGCTAATATAAGAGCGCAAGGGGGTAACCCCGCCGCGACACAGTAGCTAGAAGAAGAATATAGAGAGATAACTAAGAAAATAGATATATTACTGTTCTTTATCCCTATACTCTTTAACTAACTATTATTCTATAATATACAGATAAATAGTAAGTGTAACTGCTTTACTGTAATAAGTAAGAGTTTAGCGCAATACCTTAGCTTAAAGTAGGTTCTATTGCTGCATAAGAGAACAGTGTAAATAGCAGTAGAGGTTAAACAGCAGTTCTATAATAGCTACTAAAGGAGCGCCTTAATTGCTTCTTTAGTTTGCTTATAGGTAGATATTAACAGCTAGGTCTTCCTAGTAGTAGCCTATATAATCCTAAGCTTAACCTAAGATTATATCTTTAGAAGCCTATAGTTAGCCTATAATAGAATTGTTCTTAACGCTGCTAGCTAAAGCCTATTAGTAGGTAAGGCTAAGGGCCTTATAATTTAAGCAATAGAAGCTTAAGGCGTTAAGGACCTAATAAGACTAATGTTAGCAGCAGTTTATAGCGCTCTAATAAAATAGAGTAAGAGCTAAGAGGTTGCTGTGCATTTTATCGCTATAAGCCTTTAGGAAATTACCTCTATATTATTATTATATATATCCCTAAAAGGCCTTAATCTGCTAATGCTGCTACTTAAATTAAAGAACTTTTATAATCTTTTTAAAGAAGAGAAGGCCTAGGGCCTTCTACTGTATAGAGAGGGGCTAGATTATTATATTAGGCTAAAACAGTAGCTAAACAGCTCCTTACTGTTACTACTATAGGCTCTACTGTATAATATACTATAGAACTATTTATTAGAAATTAGAAGGTAGGTAATAGACCTAATAGATAAAGGATAAATTTAAGCTAGCTCCTTTTTAGCAGTAGTATCTATTCTTTTAGCTAAAAGGCTAAGCAGAGAATAGTAATTCTATATTAATTATTAAGCCCTTAATAAGATTATAGAATAGAACTATTACTTACTCCCCTTAATAAAGGAGATACTTAAGTTATTATTAAAGGCATATTAGTTTACTAAGCTAGATATATAGTTAGCCTTCTATAGGATCTAGATAGCAGATAGTAAGGAGCACCTTATAGCATTTTGCACCTAGTTTAGCCTCTTTAAATAGCTAGTTTGCCCCTTTAGATTAGTAGAGGCTTTAGCTACATTTTAATAATACATTAATAGTGCACTAGAAGAGGCCCTTAGAGATTATATAACTACTTATCTAAATAATGTCCTTATTTATATAGAAGGTTCTAGGAAAAACTATATATATAAGGTATAAAGAATCCTAGAAAAGTTGCAGTTAGTAGAGCTGCACTTAGATCTTAAGAAATACTACTTTACTATAACTAAAGTTAAATACCTTAGCTTTATAGTTATAGCAAGAAGGGAGATACACCTAGATCTAGAGAAGATTGTAGCTATTTAGAAGTAGTAAGCTTCTACTAAGTTATAAGGGGTATAAAGCTTCCTTAGATTTATAAACTTCTACTGCAACTTTATATTAGATTTCTTAAATATTATAGAGCCTCTAGTTAACTTAATAAAGAAAGAAGTTCTATTCTAGTAAATAAAGGAATATAAGAGGTTATTTATAAGGCTTAAGGAGGCCTTTACCTTATACCTAGTTTTAGCCTAGTAGAACCCTAAGAAGAATATAGTAGTAAAGGCTAATTGCTTAGAAGAGGCCCTTAGTAGCTATTTATCTTAATATAATAAAGCTAGTGTACTACAGCCTATAGTATACTATTTAGCTAGGTTATCTTTAGCTTAATATAACTATACTATTTACAATAAGGAGCTCTTAGCAATAATATCTTGCCTTAAAGCCTAAGCAGTAAAGTTATAGAGAGTAGTGCACCTCTTTATAATCCTTATAGACTATAAGAATCTAGAATACTTTATGTTTCTGCAAAAGATCTTTAAGCGTTAGGCTAGGTAGATAGAGCTTCTCTCTCTCTTTAACTACTACCTATAATACTTGTTAAAAATAAGCTACCCTGTATAGCCTATTTTTATGCTTGCTAGTTGCTTGTTAGTTGCTCTATCACGTGACCCTAACTAGGTCTTGTTACGTTGATTTTTGGTAGAGATATCGCTGTTACTAGATGCAAAACATCTAGAATCGACTAAGGCAAAGTTGCCTAACCTATAGTTAACTTTAACAGCGATTTTCTCTACAACTAGTAGTGGTAGAAATTCAAGAAGTATACCATTCGAAAGCTAAGAATTAGGGCTATCTAATGGTATAATTGTTGGATAGGGTTGCTTATAAGGGTTGTTTGTTATTAGTAGAATTTGTTAAATTGTGCACGTAGGCATCTCGTTTGTATAGCTGTAAGTCGATTTTTTTGTTTTTATATAGTAAATCTTTTTGCAGAAATTATAAAGTAGCCTATAAGCCCCTTCTAGCAACTATAGCCCGCTGATATAGTCAGTAGGTCTATAAGGGACTAGAAAGATTTAAGATCCTACCCTTACTAACTTGTTTGTTACAGCGCTCTTAATATAAAGATACTACTATTACAGTTATCTATTGCCTCTACGTGATCTATACTATACACTACAGCTTAATTTAGGCCGCTGCTGCTTCCACTACGTGATAATTGCTAGGAGCAATTATAGGTGCTAAATATAAGAGACCACTACCCTCTTCTATCTAGTCCTGTAATCCCTATTATTTTCAATAGGTTATGAGCCTGAAAGACCTATCTGCAAGCTGTTAGCCCGCTGAAATCTACTATTGTGTACTGTATTACCCACTAGAAGCTATATTAAGACCTGCGCTAGCAGCTATCGCTGCTAAAAATTAGTAGCTTGCTGGAAGCTATTAATACCTACTGCACACACATCGCTAGCCACTATACTAGTGTTTTTCATTCTGCCCACCCTATGCCTCCTGCACTAGTTCTATACACCTAGTACATACACACTTTTGAAGCTATTCTTAATAGCTAGGTTCTATTGTTGCGCAATATCAAAATATATACATCTGCACACATTACATTTGCACTGCGAATCGTTTTATTAGGCACTGCCTAATTAGTTATTTCCATTAAGAAATAAGCTTAGCGCTGCACTGCATCGCTTGTTGTTGTGCTGTTATCTTGTATATTGTGCACCCTATGCACCTCTATTAGTAGCTATACTACAATTTGTAGTGCACACCTAATAGCTCTTGTTGCTGTTAGATATTCCTGTGTTTTCGGTCGCAGAATTAATTTATATAGTAATCCTATTGGTTAGGATTTTAAAGTAGGAATTAGCTAGATATCCCTAAATTGGTTGTGCCTAGGTCTCCACTAATTTATTAGAACCTAATTAGAGAAGAATCTCCTGAATTTTTTAGCTAAAAATAGCTAGAACCTGTGTTTTATGCCCCTTGCGACCGCTTGTCAATCTGGTCTGCTATACAAATTGTATGCGCATACAGATCGCAATACAATGCAGCCTTTAGAGCCTGTTATACCTATTGCAAAAGAAATTAGAGAAAAATCTCAGTATAATTTCTGAAGATATAGGGCACTTCTAGGCCTATAATAGAGCAATCTATTGATATCTAGTAGAGGTTATTACTGTTATTTACTACCTTTTCCACTGTAATCTAGGCTATAATTAGCTATAAAGAGCGTTAAATTAGCTATTAAAATCCTTTAAAATAGCACCAAAAGGAACAGGTAAGGGAAAGAGCATAAGCCCTAAACGGGGTAGTAGTTCTAGTACACTAGCTAATCCAGCTGCTGCTACTAGCTTTCCTAGTCCAGTAAGGTCCCCCCCTCAGCCAGTAGATTCCTCTTCTAATAAAGAAGATTATACAGCTAAGAAGGCTCTAAAGGAAGCTAGATTAGCTTCTGAAAGAGTAGTGCAAGTCTATAATGTTTAAGCTGATCTAAAAGCTTAAATAGATAAGCAACAAGAGACCCTAAATAGATTCATTAGGCATAGTGAAGCAAAATAAAGCTAAAATAAAGGTAATATAGCTAATTTACTAAGTAAATTAGATACTATAATTACATCTATAGGTAATCTCTCTATAGGTTCTCCCTCTAAGGTAGTAGATCCTATTACTTCTAAAAGAGCTTCTAAAGTCTCTTTTAAAGCCCCTAAACCTTCTAGTTCCTCTAATAGTGCTACTTTTCTGCCTGCTTTTAATGAAGGCACTATAAAAGAGTTAAATAAGAAGGTCCACTTAATTCTAGAGGCTACTAAGCTAAAAGGCCCTAAAAATTTTAAACAGTAGAAGCAAGCTTTAACTATTTAATTTAGGGCACTAGGATTCTCTTAATTTATTAATAATTCTAGTATAGCTAGTACATTAGTAGATTTAGAGCAAGCTATTATCCTTATGATTATAAGAGATAGTTGCTAATCTGGACCTTAAGCTGCTATTAGCTGGCATAAGTTCCCTATAGATGCCTATAACGTTCTAGTTAGGCAGTATTTGCAGAGTGCTAAAATACAACGTAGTACACTATATACTAGTTATTACAACTTATCGTTTTCGAACTATAAGGGATCTTTAGAGGCCTTTAATGCTGAATTTAATAATTTACTAGCTAGATTACAGCTCTATAGTGTAGCTATTAATTCTATTGACTAGGTAAATTATTATATTAATGCTTTAAAGAAGACCTTCTCTAGCTGGGCTGAAAGGCAGCGATATTCTATTAGAGCTGCTAGAGCATAAGGTCTATCTGTAAAAATGCTAAATTTACAGTTCTTTATAGCTGATTTATTAGAAGAATAAAGAGATAAAAGCTCCTCTATATCTAAAGCTCTTAGTTATAAAGCTTCTAACTCTAATGGTTCTAATAATAATAATAAAGCTAACTAAGGAAAGAATCCTCCTAATTAGAAGAAGAATTCCAATTCTAATTCTAATGATTCTAATGCCTCTAAAGATACAGATAAAGCCTCTAAGAATAAGAAGAAGTAGAAGGGCTGAAGAAGAAGTAACAAAAACTCTAGGAATAAGGATGGAGAAGCTGCTTTTGCTATAGGTTGTTATAACCTATCCACTAGCAACTAGGAAACTATAGAATCTGATGATTCTAGCAGTTCTAGTAGTGAAGATTCTTACGATTTAGATACAGAATCTACTACTAGTGATACTAGTACTACTAGTAATAATACCCCTTCTTTTAACTATTCTAATGGAATAATTAAAAACTCCTTACTATATAATACAGGTTCTACCTATTATATAGTTAACAATAAGGCATTTTTTAGAACTTTTAAGCCTATAAAAAAGGGTAAAACCGCGCCTATTGCTACTGGAGGAGGTCCTATTTATCCTAAAGGATAAGGAACTGCTGTATTCTAGGTACTAGTTAGTATAAATCTAGCTAAATATAGGCCTTTAGCTCTAAAGGATGCTCTATATTGCCTAGGTTTAGATACCAACCTAATTAGTGGTCTAAAGCACTATTTAACAGGGGGCACTCTCCTTAGAAATCAGCTATTTCTAGCTAATAGAAGCTGCTGTAGGCTTCTAAATCCCAAAAAGCATGGTTTCTTCTTACAGCTTAAAGGGCAAGAGACCCCTAGAGTGTGTAAAAACCACGTAAATCTCTCTTATATAGGATTTACTAGCAATAGTTATAATGGCGGTTATAATGCTAGTTATTCTATAGAGGTTTAAATCCCTTAACAGCTTGGTTTTAATCTAGAGGAATATAGCTAAATCGAGGAATTATCTGATTTTAAAGAAGAAGATAATACCAATAACGATGCTATAGAGCTATTAGCTTTAGTTCCTAAACGGGCTCCTAGTTAGATTCCTTCTAATAACAGGGATTTAGAAGGTCTAAATCCTAAGTTGCTGGATATTAGAGGAAGTAGCCGTCTAGATCCCTTAAACGAGGCTTGTGGTTCTTAAGAGATCTAGCAAGATAGAGAGCAATAGGAAGCTAGCTCTAATGATAATTCTAGTAGTATAAATCCTACTGCTTCTTCTTCCTATAAGAAGCTCCTAGAATTAGCTACTACTTAGCACGTTAGATTAGGGCATATAGGACTCCCTTTACTAAAGAAGACTGCTTCTATTACTAAAGGTATTCCTAATTTTACAAAAATTAAGGAAAAGGATTTTAACTGCCTAGCTTGCAACTAAGCTAAAGCTATTAGAAGACCTAGCAAGCATGCTATTCTTAACCCCCCTAGATGTTTAGATATTATAGAGGGAGATACTATTAAAATAGAGCCTATACTGCACAATAAGAGGCCTCTAGTTCTTTTTCTAATTAATAGAAAATTACAGTATAAGTAGTCTTTTAATCTAGCTAATAAAGAGGGTTCTACTCTCTATAGCTATATTAAAGGCTTCTTTAAGGAGTTAAAGAACTAGTATAACTGCTACCCTAAATACCTTTACTTTAATAGTAGTACAGAAATTAATACTAGGTTGCAAGCTTAGCTATCTTCTAAGGGTATTTACTTTAGCACCTCTTGCCTCTATATTTACAAACAGAATAGGCTAATAGAGAGAGCTATAAGGGTACTTCTAGACTGTTTACGTGCTACTCTACAGTAGTTATAATTACCTCTGTATCTATAGTCTTACATTCTTCCTGCTATAGTAGATTTAGTTAATACTACTGCGAATAGTACTAAACTACTAAGTCTTAAACAGCTATATCTAGCTAATTTAGAGCGTTCTAAGACCTATAAGCCTGATTTTTCTAAAATTAGAGCTATAGGCTCCTATTGCGAAGTTCTAATCCTATTAGAACAGAGATCTAGGTTGCAGAAGCTAGCTAAAAGAACTATTCCTAGTAGACTTTTAGCTACGCTAGGTTCTAATGTATATCTAATATATATCCCCTCTAAATAAGCTGTTATTAAGACTAGCTTCGTTAAAATTATAGAAGGAATAGGCTCTATTTCTTAGGGCATCCCTAAGGTTCCTATTGGTTCTATAGTGAATAATCCTTTAGAGGGAGAAATCAATAAATTAGTGGATAATTATACTCCTAAGTATCCTTATCCTAGTTATCTAGATATACTGAATTATCTACTAGAACCTATAGATCAAGCTCTTCTACTAAGCAACCCTATAGAAGCTATAGAGGCCCCTAAAGCCCCTATATCTATAGAAGCCCCTTAGGCTAATATAGAACCTATAGAAGCTAAAGCTAAATCTATTGATGCTGATGCTATGGATTTAGATAGAGATATATTTTCCTTAATCAAGGATCTATACTTTAAGGCAAGGACTAAAGCAGCTATTACTTCTAATAGTAATAAGGATGAACTTCCTAACACGTAGAAGTAAGCCCTAAAAAGCTCTGCTAAGCAGCATTAGATAGAAGCTACCTATAGCGAATTTAAGCAGCTATTAGCTGCTGGAACCTTTAAATTTATAGGGAAAGACTAAGTACCTAAGGGCCGAAGAGTTCTAAAGAATAGGCTTGTTTACAGGCTTAAAAAGGATAAAGAAAATAATCCTATTAAATATAAGGCCCGCCTTGTTGCTAAGGGATTTATATAAATAGAAGGTTAAGATTACCTAGAGACCTTTGCTGCTGTCACGGCCATAAGGGAAAGATCAAATGGTCTTATTAGGCTCTATCAACGAAGACTCTAAGATAGAGAGGAAAGGAGGAAAAAGGAGGCAAAGCCTCTATAGGTGCCTGAGGGCTACAAGATTAACGGACCCTAGTGGAGTTAACACCCTAAAGTAGGGTTACGTCTAGTGCATCTAACGGTCTAACGTTATTCTGTAACAGTTTAAGGTTTTTCTAAAGAAGACCTAAGGTCCTACAGCTTAAGCTAGCACTAATAGTGTAGCTAACTTAAAACACCTTAATATTAAGGTAATAAATAACAATAAAGCATTATGCTAAGGGCTTATAACTGTTACACTACCCCCTTCTAAACCTAATATCGTTAGACAATATTAAAGGTTTTACCTATATTATATAGGTCTTTTCCTCTTTATTATAGCATCCTTAGCAGCTATATTGTTATTGCTGTATTCTACTATAGCTTTATTATTAGTAGCTGTAACTAACTATTTCTATAGTCTTATTAGCAGTTCTACAGTATCTAGATACTTCTTATAAAATTTAACTAAGGCTGCTGCTATATTAGCTAAATTCCTTGCTAGATACTATTAATTATCTAGGTTGTAACTCTTCTAACTAACTTAATATTCTAAGGTTTTATTCTAACCTTTTAATCTAAAGGCTAGTACCTAGTTAACTTTATACTTTATTTAGCCTTAGATTTCTTATAGTTTCTTTAGTGTAATTAGCTGCTAAGGCAATAGATTAATTAGTGCCTTCTATAGCCTATCTATATAAAACAATAGAGAACCTTTAAACTAGTCTAGAACATCTAAGATAAAGCTATAGCCTCTCTTTTTAATTATTAACTATAGACTAGTATATTAAGAATCTAGTTAAGTAGTTAGAGCTAAAGTTATAAAGCCTTTCTTCTATATATAGACTTTATTGCCTATATTAAAGTTAACTTCTCTTCTTTTCTAATTAGCTTAGTTCTCTTATACCTTTTAGGCTTTAACTGCATTTTGCTATATAAGGTCTTATACCTCCTTTATTTATATAATAATATTTTAAGCAACTTATACCCTTTCTAAATTAATAAGATTAAATAGTTTATTATCTAATACTAATAGATTCTATAGTAGTTAACCTAATAATACCTAAAGAGAATATATATTTAATAATAAGTACTATAAAACGTTATATATAAAGTCTAAAGCAAGAAGGTAAACACTTTACTATTTCTAATACTAGTTAATATAGAATCTTAGCTTTTAATCTAATTCCTAATTTATAATTTCTATAGCTCTCTAGGTTTATAGGTGTAAAGAACTTCTATAGTAATGTTTTATACTAGTTAGCTTATTAATTGTTTCTAAGAATTCTAATATAAAAGAGCTAGTATTATTGCTAATCTAAACACTAGGTAAGCTAAGGAAACAGTATATATATTAATAATACTGTTGTATAATCTTTTCTACTGTATCTATCTTATAGCCTAAAAGAGTAGCTATTAGGCAACTAAATTTGCAAATAAATACCTAGATATAGTTATAGCTAAATTTATCTAGAGGTATATTCTTACTATTAATAACTACCTACTTCTATACTTTATTTAGTACTAGTAGAGAGTATAATAAGCCTAGAGTCTTATTATAGTAAGGTTTATTACAGTTATAGTTTAAACAATTCTTTATAAAGGTTTAGATATTACAGTTTATTCCTTACTACTAATATTGCCTTTTAATAAGATTAATTGTTTTATATTAACCTCTATAGGCAAAAATAGGTAGTGTATAAGCTTTATAAATTAATGCTATATATAAAAAGATCTTTCTATTACTAGTTTAAACTAAAACTACTAGCTTTTTATTATAGAAACCTAGACCTTATTCTTTATTTTCTTTAACAATTAGGTTTACTAGGTTTGCTCCTTAAAGTCTTCTTTATACACTTAATATTGTTATATTATTAATTTAATTAAGCAGTATTATCTTAAAGGTTTAGTCTAAAGCTTCTTAGGCTTTAATAGTAGAAGTATTAATAGTTTTCCTTAATAAGGTATTAGTAACAATATTATCCTTTCCCTTTTAATACTAAAAAGTAATATTAAAGTTAGTAAGGAAATTAGCCTATTTAACTTAATGCATTAACAGTAGCCTCTTAGTAGACTAATATAATAGCGCTTAGTAATTAGTAACAATAAAGAATTAAGTACTAAGCAGCTTAGGTTTAAAGTGCTATAACGTTTAAACTACAGCTAATATTTCTTAATTCTAGATAGAATAGGCTTATTCTGCTAGTGTTATAGTCTTACTAAAGTATTTAATAGGTTTTTATTTATTGTTGTCTTATAACTATATAATTACTTCTTCTATAGCGTTATAAGAAGCATTAGTCTCTACTTAGGTTTTTCTACTAGGTTAAAAGAAAGCTAGTATAGGTGCTTAAGTAGCTAACTTCTTTATTAAATTAAATGCTTATTATTGTTCTAGTTTAATAATAAAGGTTATATCTTTCTTAAGTAAGTAATTTAGTAGTTCTACTATATTGCTAAAGTAACTATAGAATATATAGATATAATTATATAACCTAAGGAAGGATCTTAGTGCAGTCTTAGAAGTTAGATCTTTAATCTTTTAGCTAGTAATAGCTTTAATCTTAGCTAGATTAATTTATATACCTTTTCTAACTTTAATTATTACACCTAAGTAGTTAATACTTTTTATATTAAACTAGGATTTCTTAATATTACCTTTAAGATTAGCTTTATATAATTAGTAAATAACTTCTTTAACTTAAGACTAATAAACCTCTTCTACTTTATTATCTATATAGATTAGAACATTATTAGTATAAGCATTAGTAAAAAGGTTAAGTAATTTATTAAGTTAAGCGTTAATAAATAACTACTACTAAGCTAGTTTAACTTTTAATCTAAAGGGAAGTACTTTCTACTAGAATATTCCTTAGTAAGTTTAAAAGGCAGTTAGATATTAGGAGTTTACTTTAATTAATATCTAATTAAAAGCTTTAATAACATTAATCTTACTTATTCTTTTAGCTTATTAGCAATTAGTAATAGTTTCTTTAATGTTTAAAGTAGAAACTAATTAAAGCTTTAGGAAGTTATTAATCTATTAATAATCTTAGTAGAAATGCCTCTTACTAGAGTAAGGTTTTAGGGTAAAGACATTTAATGTAGGTTTATTAGCTATATAGGGTTTAATTAATCTAGCTTCTAATAGTTCTTTAATAGCTTTCTTTTCTAAAGGAAAGTATTTAAGAGAAGTTCTATATATAGAAGAGGAACCTAATAATAGTTTAGCTAGTTTTAATATAATATTATAACTAAAGCAGCTAGGTAGTAACACTACAGTAGCTTTCTTTAAAAAGAATCCTTCTAGATATATTAACTATAAAGAAATTAACTTTCTTACTAACTTAATATACTTTAGGTCCTTATTCTTATAGAAAGAAATAGTTTTACCTATATATATCTTCTACTGTACTTATACTCTAAGGGCTTAAAGACTAACTATAGATAGTAAAACTATTTAATTAATAAAGGCAATAGCTTTATTAGGTATCTATAACCTCTTCTATTGCAATTAATAGAGGTTAGCTTTAATTTAAGCTTATAGCTCTATTATATTAACTAGAGGTTTAGTTAAATCTTCCTTTAGAGTTAAAGTAACCTCTTCTTAAGGATTTAAGTGTTTTAGGATTTAATAAATTAAATACTTTTCCTAATTAATTTAATTGTTTATTCTCTAGTTATATTATAAAGTATCTTTTTAAATTGCAGAATTAACTTTCTTCTCTTATAGGTTTAGTATTATAGCTAATAAGAACTTTACATTATTAAGTTAATTCTTTAACTATATAATTCTTTTGCTTTAAGAATATAACTAAACATCTTAAGCTACTAGCTACTTTTAACTAATAAATATATTATAACTTATATTAGCAATATAGAACCTCTATTTAATAAATTATTATCTATTTAGCTCTATTATTCCTTTAACTAAGTAAGTAACTTTTTTAGCACTTTAATTATAATAATTAGATAGAGATATAGGCGTTAATAGCTTCTTAAGAACCTATTTTAATAACTTCTTAGCTTACTTAGCTACTTAGCAGCTAACTAGTAATAAAATATCTACTTCTATATTATATAAAGCTTAGATCTTAAATCCTAATCTATATAACTATAACTGTATAGGAATTATAAATAAATTTAGGTTTTTATTACTAATTCTAGCTACCTATAGTATTTTAACTACTATAGAGACTTTTAGTAGTGCTTCTAGTTTTCTAAATTAGAAGATAAACTAGAAAACTAAGAATTCTCTTCTTCTTCTATTACTTTTTTAGTAGCAGTAATCTTCTTTTTATTAAGGTAATTATAGGTAAGGTATCCCTTTTCTTTATAATTAAAGTATTAGCCTTTAGCTAATACTTACTCTCTTTTGTAGGAAGAGTTCCTAATTTCTAGTAACTTATAGTTACTTCTACTAGCTTTAGAAGAACAGTAAGGTTCCTTTTTAATAGCTTTATAGGCCTTCTTAATGTTAAGTTCTTTTCTCTTCTATTAGCGTTCCTTAGCAATTTACTTATAGGCTAACGCTGCATTAGCTATATAACTAGAAAATACCTTATAGCTAACGTTAAGGTCTTTAGACTTTATTAATAAGGTAGAGTTTAGGTAAGTAGAGATATATTTATAAAGTATACTCTTTCTCTTGCTTACTAGAATATTAGCCTTATCTATAAGCTTATTAATCTAACTAATATATATATTAATGTTTTTATTAAGAGGATTATAGACTATATCCTAAAGGGCTTTATAAGCGTATATAGCTTTATTAAAGTCCTAATATATAGCAGCAAGAGTAGCAATTATTTTAGTAAAGTTTCTAAAGGGATTTATTAAGGTTTTACTATATTAAGACTCTAAAAGATCTACAGTAGCGCTAGATATAGCTAAGTAGATAATAGTTATATAACTGCATTTAGTCTTAAAGACTTTAATGTTTTCTGCAATTTTATTAGCTACTCTATTAACCTAGGCGTTAAAGCCTTTACTTAATTTACTATTAAAGATTAAGGGATTAGTTTCTACCTTCTTTACTTTTCTATTGTAATAAGGGTTAAAGGCATCTATATTACTATTAGGATTAAATAGTTAAAAAGCTTTAATAGTAGCTTTCTTTACTAGTTTAAACATTAAACTAAAAACACTATTAGCTAAAGTTACACTACAACTATATTCTCTTTAAAACTATTATTCTTCTTTTAGTTAAGTAATTTTAATATTACTTTCTTTTAACGCTTAAAGAAGTTCCTTTATATATTCTAAGTCTTTACTTATAGCTTTAGGTTAATCTTCTTTTAATCTAGGTTCTTTAGGATTATTTTCTAACTTAGATAATATTAAGCTAGAGTCTTCTTCTAAGCTAAGCCTAGGTTCTTTAGAGCTATCTTCTTAAACTTCTAGCTCTTCTATCTTAAAGCTTACTAGGTGTATAGTTCTTCTTGTAATTATATATATAAATCTATATAATTCTTTTTCTTATTAAAACAGCTAATATAAGTAAAATAAAAGGGTAAAAGTCTATATTTATTTATTGCTTAAGCAGTAAATAAAAACAGCAATCTTAGAGTAATATTATAGCTATAAAGGAAAGATTAAATAGTCTTATTAGGCTCTATTAATAAAGACTCTAAGATAGAGAGAAAAGGAGAAAAAAGGAGGTAAAGCCTCTATAGGTACCTAAGGGCTATAAGATTAACGAACTCTAGTGGAGTTAACACCCTAAAGTAGGGTTACGTCTAGTGTATCTAATAGTCTAACGTTGTTCTACAACAGTCCGAGGTTTTTCTAAAGAAGACCTAAGGTCCTGCAGCTTAAGCTAGCGCTAACAGCGTGGCCAACTCGGAACACCTTAATATTAAGGTAACAGATAACAATAAGGCATCGTGCCGAGGGCTCGTGACCGTTACAGCTGCAACTAGTATTCCTCCTAGCTGGCGTATATTATTAGCTCTTGCAGCTTTTAATAACTAGGAAGTTAAGCAAATCGACTTTATAGGAGCGTTTTTAAATAGCAAACTAAAGGAAGCTATTTATATGGAAATCCTAGATAGATTCGTTGAATTTGCAGAAGCAACGCCATCAGTAGCTAAGCTGCTAAAAAGCTGTAATTACAAGCCCTCTAAAGAGCAAGTAATTAAGCTAGAAAAATCCCTCTATAGTCTAAAGCAAAGTCCTAGAGAATAGCAGCAAATTCTAACAGAATTACTTTAAAAGCATGGATTTAAACCTCTTATATTAGACCCAGCAGTCTTTTATAACCCAGCTATATCTACGTATATTGCTACTTACGTAGATAACTGTCTTCTAATTGGTCTAAATCTAAGCTATATTAACAAGCTAAAGAAGCTATTACATAAAGCTTATCTAATAGAAGATAGAAGACCAGCAGAATTTTTTCTAGGCGTTTAAATCACCTATAATAGGTCTAAAAGGTCTATTAAAATCTATTAATCTTAATATATTCTTGAAGCCCTAGAGAGATTCAAAATGCTAGATGCTAAGCTAGCTTCTATCCCTATACAGCTAGGAATTCTAAAGCAACTAGTTACAAAACTTCTCTTAAAATCCGATTATAAGCTTTATTAAAGCATAATAGGCACTATAATGTACCTAATGTTGCTAACTAGGGCTAATATTGCTTTTTCCGTTTAGTGGCTATTAACCTTTCTAGCTAAGCCCTATATAGAGCACCTAAATGCCTCTAAGCACCTCCTAAGGTACTTAAGTGGTACTAGAAGCTTTGCTATTATTTATAAGCGTTCTATACTACTAGGGTCTTCTTCTAAAGCTTTTAGCTCTAAAGAAGTACTTAAGACCCTCCTTGGTTATTACGATAGCGATTTTGCTGGTGATAAAGTCTCTTCTAAATCAACCTATGCTTATCTATATAAGCTAGCTAGTGGACCTATTAGCTGGAAATCAAAGAAAGCTAGTACTATTGCTCTTTCTACATTAGAAGCAGAATCTAATGCATTATCTAAAGCTATTAGGGAATTAGAGTAGCTCTACAGCCTTTTTAAGGAGATAAAGCTGCCTTTAACCCCTCCTATTTCTATTAGGTGTAATAATTAAGGCGCTATAGTTACTGCTTACAACCTAACGTTGTATAGTAGAACTAAGCACACCCTTTTGAAGTTTAACTACATTAGGGAAAAGATTCGTAAAGGTATAGCTAAGGTTAGTTATATTAATACAAATTAGATGCTAGCAGATAGCCTAACTAAGCCTCTTACTATTCAAAAGCATCAACAATTCATTAAGTTACTAGAGCTTTCTAGCTAGCTTATAAAAGCAACAAAAAACACTTAAAAAATCGAAAAGCAACGAAAAAACAGTTAAAAATCGAAAACAACAAAAACAATCAATAACAACTAGTTATATTCAACTATAACTACCCTGGAATTGCTGGAATTGGTTATGTTATTTAGTCCTGTTATTAGTACTGTATTTTCGTTGGTTAATTCTAACTTAGATATCCTTTAAAGGAGCTAAGTTGCTTATAGAACTGGTTACTTCTTACATTTCTAGAGGGAGTGTGAAAAATAAGCTACCCTGTATAGCCTATTTTTATGCTTGCTAGTTGCCTGTTAGTTGCTCTATTACGTAACCCTAACTAGGTCTTGTTACGTTAATTTTTAGTAGAGATATCGCTGTTACTAGATGCAAAACATCTAGAATCGACTAAGGTAAAGTTACCTAACCTATAGTTAACTTTAACAGCGATTTTCTCTACAACTAGCAGTGGTAGAAATTCAAGAAGTATATTATTCGAAAGCTAAGAATTAGGGCTATCTAATAGTATAATTGTTAGATAGAGTTGCTTATAAGGGTTACTTATTATTAGTAGAATTTGTTAAATTGTGCATATAGGCGTCTCGTTTGTATAGCTGTAAGTTGATTTTTTTGTTTTTATATAGTAAATCTTTTTGCGGAAATTATAAAGTGGCCTATAAGCTCCTTCTAGCGACTACAGCCTGCTAATATAGTCGGTAGGTCTATAAGGGACTAGAAAGATTTAAGATTCTACCCTCACTAACTTGTTCGTTACAGTGCTCTTAATATAAAGATACTACTATTACAGTTATCTATTGCCTCTACGTGATCTATACTATACACTACAGCTTGATTTAGGCCGCTGCTGCTTCCACTACGTGATAATTGCTAGGAGCAATTACAGGTGCTAAATATAAGAGACCACTACCCTCTTCTATCTAGTCCTGTAATCCCTATTATTTTCAATAATACTGCTTAGAGCTATAGGTAGAGCAACTAAATGTATTATTACAATAAGAGTAGGATTAAGATAGAGTAACGCTATAGATAGGCTAGGTCCTCTAGTCTCTCTCTATTAGCTGCCTTAGCGCTCTCTATAGAGATAAAGAGAAGAAGAAGGTTATAGAGAATATTAAGGTAAAAACAGCTAGTAAAGCAACGCTAGAAAGTTAACTAGCTGTAGCTTTATAGGTGCTAGCTAGAATAACGCTATTCTTAAACAAACACTTATAGAGCCTATAGAACTAAGGAGTATAAAAAGACCTAATATATTTAATAAGGTTAAATGCAGTCTAAAAGGGGAAGAGAAGGTTCTTATTAAAGGTAAAAACATAAGAATAGATTGCAGACTGCACCCTTAATGCATAAGGGGCGCTAGTTTACTAGAGCTACCTCTAGGTCCTTAAGTATAAGCTATTAACTACTATACTAATATATAGAATATATAAGTCGCTAATATTAGGCTACCTAGGACGAAATACTACATTCTAGGCATTAATATATAACTATTACTAGAATAGGCTGTCCTAAGATATTACTTAATACATCTAAAACTACTACTATTACAGCAGCTAGAAGAGTAAGAGGTTACAGTAAGGCCTCTTACAACTTATTCTAGCGCTAAATAGGTATTAGTTATAGATCTCTATAGATTTTATAATAGATTTACTAGCGCTAAACTAGGCTACACCCTTTTACCTAATAGTTATTACTAATTAACTTTTAAAGTATATATAGTTAGAGGCAATAACCTCTATAGAGGCAAAGGAATATACCTAGCAGTTTAAGCATTATTAGTAGCAGTTTTATAGGTTCCTAAAATAAATTATCTCTAACTATAGTTTAGATTAGTTAAGTACCTTTTAGACTACTCTTTATTGCCTTATTAGAATTAAACAATTACTGTCTATATTCTATTACCTATAGATAGACAGCAGAATAGAGAGAGTTAATTAGGAAGTGTAAGCAATTCTATAGGTTATAGTTGCCTTTTTGCAGTTTAACTAGCCTAAATATCTCTCTATATACTAGCTAGCTATTAACAATAGGAATTCCTTAGTAACTAGTATAAGTCTAAACTAAGCAATATATAGGTACAATATAGACCTTATCTAAAAGCTTATAAATAAAGAGAAGTTCTAAGTCTTATATAAAGGGTAGGCTTTAGCGTTCCTTAAACAGCTGTAAAAAGGTATAAATATTACCTAAGCTGTAATTAACTTTACCTAGTAGAGGCAGTAAGAGCAGTTAAATAGAAGCTATAGGCTAGTAGAATAGTATAAGGTAAAGAACTTAGTTTAGCTAACGCTTTATTATATTAAGATAAACTACTTAAGTTAGAAGCTTAATTAGGTTATAGTAAAGTATATAGTTATAGATATACTTGTTACGGTGGGATCCGACGTGGGTTTGTCGGAAGTAACAATAGGTTGTTGGATTCAACAGGTTATGCAATAAATCGTAAGAGGAGTCGTAAGAGCTTCTGTGAGGAGCATCTAGTAATAGTGTTCTAGTGAATAATAGTTAATTGTTCAATCTAACTACCTAAGTGTTGCTTCTAACTACTTATATATAATTGCAGTTACGTGCACTAGTGACCTATAGGTCTATAGGATTATTCTGTAATAAGTGCTGCCTCTACAAAAAAGATTAGCTGTTCTAGCTATTCTAAAAATTAATTATTAGTCGTTAGAAAGTATATTAGATTAAACTAAATAACTTATTAATCTAGCTGTTATAAAAGGCGCAGAAAGGTAGTTATTGTTTTATTGCATAAGTATATATTATTGTTGTTGTAGTGCAATCTGCAGCATAGGCTGCTATATTTATGTATTTTCCTGTGCACTTATAATGCTTAAATTACACTTATAATCTAGTAACTATTAAATCTATATATTAAATTAATAGATTTCCTTAAACCTAATAGAGCGTTAAAGCTTATTCTATATTCTATATATAAGTGAAGTTGCGCAAAATTATCCTAGATAATATTAAATCCTATAAATTAATCTTATATAATAAAGCTAATTTATTAAATCTATATAGTATATTCTTTATATAAGATTATTCTGTATAGTGTTAAAAGTATTAAAAATTAATCTATATTAAAGTAAATTTTCTATTAGATCTCTTTAGTGCATTTCTCTATATATATACAGCCTATTCTAATCCTTAGGCATTAGTAATAGCAGCAAATTGTTAGTTAGTTATAGTAAGCTGTTAGTTCTCTCTAGAAAGTAAAGCTAAAGGACGTTCCTAGCAGCTTTAGAGAGAGTTTTGCCTAGAAGGCGCTAGTTTTATACTTAGTAGGTGTTTTTACTAGTTTACTTACAGCTAGCCTCTTAGTTAGCGTTTTTACCTTAGTTAGTATTAGCTTTACTGTAGAAGGTATCTCTTATAGAATTAATAGAGAGAAATGCATTAAAGATAGGTTAATTAGAATAAACTAAGCACTTTTTCTATATTAAATAGTGCTAAATCTATTACTAGAGAGGCCTTATGCAGCAATAGGCTAGTTAGCTAAGCATTCTAAGAAGTCTATATAAATATAGTTAATTTTATATTATAAGCGTCTACTTTTTGCCTATAGTATGTTAATATTACTAGCAACCTTTAGTAAGGTTTTGTTTTTATTAATAACATTATTAATACCTTTATTAAATTAACTTATACTATTTAGTTAGTTATATATACTGTAGATAGTAGTCTATAATTTATTAAACTACTTATTAAATAAACCTCCTTTAGCCTTTATTTTAACTTAGTTAATCTTTTTATTTAACTTATTAATTTTAGTAATATAGAGGTTAAGTTGCTTCTATATAGCGTTACTACCTATAGAAGTGTCCTTAAAGTAGGCTTTAATTATTTCTTTAGCGTTAGATTTACACTTCTCCTAAAGGAGACTATTATACTAGCTCTAGGATTGCACCTTAGCTAATAGAATAAAGAGTAAGTCTATACAGCTAATACTAGCTAAGGCACCTACAATAGTGCTGTTAATTCTACTAAATTTATTAGAGAAGTAGATAGTAAGCAACACTACCTATAACAGTAAACTAGTAGATAAATCTATAGTAATAGTTTCTTTACCTCTTTTTACTATATTGCTACTATAGTATATAGTAGCTACTGCTTTTGCCTATATCTTGCCTCTTTTAGCTACTCTAGCGTTACCTATAGATACCTTAGCATCCTTACCTTTATATTGCTAGTTCTAGTGCTTTACTTTATAGTTATTGTAAATCCTAAAGATATATATTACTGTATTCTACTAGAGTAAGTAATATATATTATCTTTAGAGACCTTAATGCTAGTTTTATCTATTGTACTGCCTTTAAGGGTAAATTTATAGGCATAAGCGTAAATAGCATTTTCTATATTCTATACCTTTTCTTTAGCTCTATTAGCGTAGTAATACTAACTATAGTCTTCTATAATAGGCTCTACATTAGTAATGTTAATATTATCTTTAATTTCTACAGGAATAGTGCTAGAGATAAACTTATTAACTTTTAGGGTGCCCTTAGCACTTCTAGGCCTGCTAAAAGTGCTATATAGGCAGCGAAAATTAAGCAACGTAAGATAAGTTTTAATGTCGTTTAGCCCTATAGCTACTGTATTACCTTTATAGTTGTATTCCTACTCCTTAAACTTAGAACCTTCGCTCTTAGCGTCGGAACTGTTGTTGTAATTAACGTGCGCGTTAGAAGCAACGTATTCTTCTTTAGGTTCAAATAGTAGCGGCATTGTAGCTTAAGCGATCAAGCGACGCAAGACGAGTTTTAATGTCGTCTGGCCCTATAGCCACTGTATCACCTTTATAGTCGTATTCCTGCTCCTCGAACTTAGAACCTTCGCTCTTAGCGTTAGAACTATTGTTGTAATTAACGTACACGTTAGAAGTAATATATTCTTCTTTAGGTTTAAATAGTAGCAGCATTGTAGCTTAAGCGTAGTTACTGTTGTTGTTCCCTTCTTAGAATAGGCTATCTAGGTTCGCTAGAATTAATAATTCTAAACTACTAGAAGAAAAGGATAATAGTAGTAGATTTTCTGCAGAAGGGATAGAAGGGGCTAAAAGTAGCTCTATAGAGGCTAGCTAGTTCTATAGGCTATAGAAATTTACTCTATAAGTAGTCTATTGCCCTTAGTGTAGTATTCTAGTGTTTAACTGTTAAAAGTAACTAAACAACAGCCTAAAGGGATAGAAAGAGCAGCAGCTATAACAGTATTAATAAATTTATAAGATTTTATAATATATAAGGGTGTAAGGAAAAGGTTATATAGTAAAAAGCGCAAAAATTCGCGAAAGTAAAGGTAAATTTACAGGAAAAGTAGGTTAAAACAATAGTATATAGATTTATAGGTGTTTTCTTCTTAACCTTCTGCAATTCTATAATATAGGTTAATTTTAATAGTTCTAATAATAATAAATAAAGATATAAGGAAAGAGATACTAAGGGATTTAAACAATCTATTATATAATAAAGGAAATTAAGACTTATAAGGAAAAGAGTTAGTAGTAGGCTTCTGCTAGCTAATTTAAGGCTTTTTAGTGGGCTATATTACCTTTTTAATAACGCTAATACTCTTCTTCTTAATTTATAGGGTGTTTCTATAGATATTTATTTATAATTTTAGAAGCATTAACTTTAAGCTTATCTTTAGTAATTTATTAGTTATCTTTAGTAGAGAACTCTTTCTATTGTATAAGGAATTCTAGATGTAGCTTACTTAACCTACTGTAGGAACGTTAGATTTAATAGGTATAAATTTACTTAATTTCCTAATAGTCCTTTATACTAAACTCTTCTATTGCAATTAGTAGTAGCAGTTACTCTTTTTAGTTAAAAGGGTCTTTACTTTATCTTAGCTTCTAAAGGTAAGCTATTAATACTACTAGATATATATATAAATCTAGTAAGAAATCTAGGCAAAATAATAATAGGCTTACTTTTATAAGAACCTTATATAGCTTTACCTATTAAGGAGACTATTTCTTTTTTAGCTTTTCTAGAAGTATATATTCTTAGTGTAATTGTAGGTAGACTATATTCTTTACTTTAATGTTAATAGGCTTATACTAGGCGTTATATTTAATCTTACTTAAGGCATTTACTATACTAATAGCTGTTTCTACCTCTTATTAGTATAGCTTCTAAAGTATAGCTATATTGCTTATATCTATTCTATTACTAAGAACGTTATCTAATTAGATTAGATTAACAATAGTAGCTAGTTAGAAACTATATATAAGTTTATTAAAGGAAATCTCTATACTAGCTGCTACTATATTATTAAGTTAGTGCTATAGTGCTAGAAGTATTATAGTCTATAGTGTATCTAGATTTATAACTATATAGTATTAAATAGTAATAATAACTATTTAATTCTTCTATTTAGCTGTTCTATCTATTTATAGGTAGTAAGTTATAGCTATAAGCAATTTACTTCTAATTTAGGTAAATATACTTCTTTAAACGTTAGAAATAAACTTTAGATCTTAGTTACTTATAATCTACTTAAGAAGGCCTTAGTTTAATAAATATAGTATTTATAAGAGTAATTCTACCTAAATTTCTACTGTATATATTATATACTTAAGTATAAGGATTATTTGCTTACTAAATAGGCAATTTACTAGATACAGTAAGTTATAGAAGCTATATTTATCTTTTTACTATAGAGTGTTTATTAAGCTAACTTTAGGTATATTAGTAATAAAATTAAGCAAAATTGTATAGAAGGGAGTTAGAACTAACTCTAATAACCTTAATTTCTCTAGTAGCTTACTGCAGTTAATTGCGTTTTCTTTATAGATACAGCAGTAAGCAATATAGGCTTAAATCCGCTTATATATCTATAGAAAGTAAACTACCTATAATTCTACTGCTATTCTATAGGCGCTAAAATAGTTTTAATTATTATAGACTATTTTAAGGATAAATTCTATAACCTTTATAGGTATATACAGTTAAAATAAGCCTTTTCTATTATAATAGTATAAAAGTCTATTGTCTTATAGGGTTTATTTATATAGTAGAATCCTTAGCCTTTATTATTAATTTTACTAATTCTACTTTTTATAAAAGTTCTTTATACCTTCTATAATTCTATTAAGCTTTAGATTAAAACTATAGCCTTAAACAATTTCCTCTTTTAAACCTTTATTTAATACTGCTGTAGTGCTATATTCTTTAGCAAAAAACGCACTTACATTAAGCTTATTAAATTTACTATTATAAGCCTTTTCTTAGTATAAAACTATAACTAATAACCTAAAGAGTGCATTTAGCACTATATTTAGCACTTTTAGTATATAGAAGACTCTTAGGTTAAATTGCAACAAATAATTAGCTACTTTAGCTAATTTTAGGTTAGCTTTATCTAGATCTATTGTAGTAAGTAAGGTATATTTAATAATTCCTTTTACTAGTAAGTAGTTTATAATAATATTAATAATGTAGTAGTTAGATTAAACTATTTTCTATAGCTTTTAGACACTCTATATAATTATAGCTACCTCTACCTTAGTTAATCTATAATGTTTCTTTAGATTAGAAGTATATCTTAAGAGAAAGAGAATTAGCTGCAGTTAGTTACTTTTAATGTTTTTACTAGGTATACTATAACTATTCTATTTACCTATAAGCTAGAAGATAAAGAGCCTAAATTCTTCCTTATAAGCGTTAACTTTAAAGAATAAATACTTACTAGAGTTATAGTGCTATAGAATAGTATTTTTATTAAAGTATACTTTTACCTCTTTAAATACCTTTTCTTTCTTAGGTTTTAGTAAAAATATTGCTTTTTAGGCTTTCTTTTAGTATATTAGTTTAGGTAGACTATTAGTTAAGCCTTTCTTATAAAGCTTTTACAGTAAAGTAGTTTTTTATTTCTATAGTAAGTAAATTTATATATTAAACTATAGAATACTCTTCTATAAAAAGCTAGCTATACTAATAAAGGTCTCTAGATTTATAAGATCTACTAGAAACTTAAGTTTTTAAAAAGCTTTTAGCTTATTGTTTATATTAGTAATTCTATTGCTATTAACAATAAAACCTAATAGCTAAATAGCTAAGTAGTCTATAAATAACTTCTTTATAGCTATTATTAATTTATTTTTCTCTAGAATTAATAAGACTATATTAAGGTATATAAGGTAGTCCTTAGTAGAGTTAAAGAATATAATAATGTTATTAATATAGATTTATATAAAATATTAATGCTTTTAAAATAATTAGTCTATATACTATTAAGTAAAAGCTAATGTATTCTTAAAGCCTATAAGCGCTATATTTAATGCTTTTAATCTCTATTTTAATATTACTACTATATAAGATTAGTGTTCTTATCTTATAGAAAGCTAATAGAAAAACCCTAATATATTAAAGAGCAAAAATATCTTCTTACTATATATATTTACTATAATGTTTAATTAATCTAGTAAGAAGTATATATTTAGTATTACTACACTATTAAGTAGTCTTATATTAACTATAACTTATTCTTTTCTTTCTATTAAAGTTTTAATCTACACTATAAAGGCTAAGTAGGCTATAGCTGCTAGATTGTTTAAATATAATATCTTTCTACTTAAATGCAGCTTATTGTAAACCTTATCTAGTTTAGCTTTATCTTTAGCTCCTAGTAGGTAGATTTAGATAAGTTTTAGCTGCTTCTACTATCTATCTACTAAATCTACTCTTATATACTAGTCTTTAGGTATAGAAATAATACCTTTATTATAATAAATATTATATTTATCTATTAAGTTAATAAGCTTAGTTATAATATTTAGGTTTAAGTTTTCTACCTTAACCTTATATTTATTATAGATATATAGTATATCCTTAGAACAAGAGATTCTATATATAAGGATACTATTATTAACTTTTTTAGGGTTAAATCTACTACTATTACCTTCTTTCTATAACTTATAATCTTCTGTAGGCAATAAACTATTATTAGGTGCAATATCCTTAGAAAAATATATATATAAATTAAATAGGTTTATAATTATATAGTTAGCCTTAAGCCCTTTATTATACTAGAGATAAGCAACCTTTTAATTTTTCTAGATTATAATAAATTTATCTAAATAGTTATAAACTACTATTTATTCCTAGTTAGTTATACTAAGTAATGTATTTAGGATAAGGTTAGATTTTAAGTATATATAGTAGGCAGTAGCCTTCTTATTAGCTAGTATCTCCTTCTATTTAACTAGAATATACTTCTACAATTTTAGCGGAATTATTATAGCTTATACTGCTATTATATTCTAATGTAAAATCTTTAAAATTAGCTAGAAGATACCTATTTCTATAACTATATTATAAATAGACCTAATAGTAGCCTTAGAGCAGATAAAATTAATTTTAACACTATAATTATAGAGAAAGGTTAAACCTAGAAGAAGCTTTAGCTCTAAGTTACTTATTACATTAGCTGTAACTATAAAATAGCTAGTTATAAGCACACTATATATAGATCTAGAGATATAGAAGTTAAATATAGCTGTCTTAAAGATATAGAAGGATAATTGCACTTTAGTAACTAGTTTTAGCTCTATTTTTACCTATTTTATATTTTAACTAAACTAAGTTAACTATACTTTATTAACTAGCACTAAAGAGGTTCTAGTATCTAGGTAGATTTAATGTAATAGTTCTTTATTATAGAATTAAATAGAAATCTTTAAAAAGAAATTTAACTTTAGAATACTAGATTTAATAAGCTATAGCTTTATAACTACTTTAACTACTTACTTTATCTAGATTCCTTATAAATCTTTTTAGTTTACCTTTATTTAAACCTTCTTCTTTTATTTTTCTTTACTTTTAGTAAAATAGGTTTTAATAAAGTTAGATTTTAAACTAATTAGTAGTTCTTTAGTATTAACTATTTCTTCTTCTTCTATTAGCTAGTATTTATAGCTTTTAAGGTACTTTTTATAGTCTTTCTAGTTAGATTTATCTTTAAACGTTATTATATAGGTATATTCCTTATTATTCTGCAGTAAGCTCTATTATTAGAAACATTAAAGCTACTAAAAATACTATAGCTTTAGCTAATAATTCTAGCTAGCCTCTAAATTCTAGTTTTACTAAGGCTAAAGCTACTGCTCTCTTAGCAGCTAATTTCTTTAGTTTTATAGTAAGTACTAAAAATAATTATTCTAGTAATTTTTATAGAATAGAGGTTAAAACTAAAATTAACTGTTGCTTTTATTCTAGTTTACTTAGTTACCTTAGGCTGCCTTATTGTTTTTAGAGTTCTTACTGTTAAATTTACTCTAAGTATAGTAAGCATTAGTACCTTCCTTATAGTCTCCTAATTTTTATTGTTTTCCTAAATCCCTAAGGCATTCTTATAGATCCTTAACCTTATTCTACTATAGTAATATATATAGATCTTAGGTCTTTTGCTATTAAAATTAAGTATAGCTATTATAATCCTAGGTATAGCTTATAATAGAGTCTTAAAAGGAGCTAAAGATTAGTAGTTTTACTATTTATATAGGTATATTAGAATACTCTAGAGGTAAATTCCCTAAATAATTTTTCTTTAATTATATTTTACTCTATAAACTTAGCTAAATCTAGCTATATTATTACATTCTAGATCTATATACTAAATTTATTATAGATAGTAGTATAAATAGAGTTTAAACTGCTAAAAATAGCTATTTTTTTATAGTAATCTAGATGCTACCTATACTATATTAATATATTCCCTTTAAAGAGAGTTTAGAGCTTAATGTAAATAGCTTCCTAGACGTTAATTGTACTATAGCTACAGTAGTCTTTAATAGCTTAAATTTATAGCTCTATATTATAGAAAATAGTATGCTTTTCTTTATATAAAATTAGCTTATAGATATTCCTATTATTAAAGGGTTTAAAGTAACTAATATTAGTAATCTTCTATATAGAATCTATTTATTCCTTAGGGGTTTAGAACTATATATTGCTTTAGTTATTTTATTCTTAATGTAAATCTAGCCTTTTATCTGCTAGATTTAGCTAGGGATTATTATTTTTAATATAGTATAGTGCCTATTAATTTATATACTAATATTTAAAGTTACTAAATACTTAATCTTAGTCTTTTTTAGTATCTTAGCTCTTCTTAGCCTTACTGTTGTAGTATTGCTCTAATAGATTCTTTAGAAATTATAGTAACTTCTATTCTTTTAGAAAAGTACTAGAGTGTTTAAAGTATTCCTATATTATATAGTTTCCTTTACCTAGAGGTTGCTTTTAACCTTACTTCTAGTTCTAGTTGTCTTTTAGGGGTAAGTAAGAATTAAAAGCCCTTTACCTATAATTCTTAGGCTAAAAGCCTTATTAGGTATAGTATTATTTATTATATTTATCTTAAGGCTTAAGTATAGTCTTTATCTTTTAAGCTAAATATTATTACTTTACCTAAAGAGTAATAATTTTATTGTTTAATTCTCTCTATAATCTATTAATTTTATTAATTAATTCTCCCTTAATTCTACTAATTTACTTACTAATTTCTATAGAAAAACCTATAAGCTATTTTAGTAAAGAGTTCCTTTTTCTAAGTAGATCTACTACTTTCTTTACTTTATACTCTAGCCTAAAGGTATAAAACCTTTAGTAGGCCTATAAAAGCAGTAAGATTTTAGCTAGTTCTTTAATTAATAAGTTCTTTCTAGTAGTTTAAGGTATATCTAATAGATCTAGGTCCTTAGTAAGTAGTGTAAATTTAGATCTCTATACTTACTTTCCTTTAATATTTTAGGTAAAACTAGCACTAGCTTTATAGATAGTGTTTTTTAAGCTATTAGATCTAAATAATCTAGCTTTAGCTTTTCCTTTTAGCATTACTATTAGTAAATCTATAAAAAGTTTAGTAGATTTAGCCTTATTAATAATTCTATTAACCTACCTCTATACTTACTATACTATAGAAGTATTAACAGTATTCTAGTAAGAAGATAGTTCTATTAGCTTAAGTTAGTTATATAATTTAAGCTGTTTATTAATAAATTTATAGTAAGTAAAATAAAGTAGTAGGCTTCTTTTCTCTTAAGGCATAAAATCCCTTTTTTAAATCTAGAAATCTAGATTTTAGTAGTAAAATTTGTAGAATTAGTATATAGTTTTAAGTTCTTTATTAATAAAAAGAATATAATTCCTTCTACTAAGCTTCTTCTAAAGTTACTCTATTTTAAATATTACGATTTTAGCTTTTTAAGCTTAAGAAGAGTTAGTAATAATTAAAAGCAATTGCTACTACTTATTACAGTAGAATCTAACGTAAGTTTATTAGAAGTAATAATAGGTTGTTAGATTTAATAGGTTATACAATAAATCGTAAGAGGAGTTATAAGAGCTTCTGTAAGGAGCATTTAGTAATAGTGTTCTAGTAAATAATAGTTAATTGTTCAATCTAACTACCTAAGTGTTACTTCTAACTACTTATACATAATTGCGGTCACGTGCACTAGTGACCTGCGGGTCTGTAGGATTATCCCGTAACAATACTAATACCTTTAACTATAAAGTTAGATATTCTACTAGGAATTTACCTAGTCTTCTATATTAATCTTATTAAGTAAGCAGCAATAAACCCCTTACCTTTCTAGTAATTAGCAAACTTAAGGCTTAGTCTTAAGCTAACTATAATAGATACTAATTTATCCCTTAAGGAGTATAGAGTAAAGGAAATTCTAGCTGCTAAAAACGTCTTAAGCTAAGAAAGACACTATTAAGTGCTTATTAAGTAGGTAGAATTTATTTAGCTTATATAGGAACTACTAGAAAACTTTCTTAATATAGAGGCACTAGATTAATTTAAGTTATAGTAAAAGGACGCTTAATTTAATAATAGGCTTAGTAAAGGTGCAGTAAAATTTTATATAGACTTTAATAACAACCTAGTTACCTTTAACTAAAAACAAAAGAAAATAAACTCTTCTTTATAGAGGCCTATATAATAGCTATAAAAAAAAATAAATAAATAAATAAAAACAAAAGAAATTACTTAATAAGTAGTAAAGAGGCAGTAGTACTTATAGCGTAAAGGTATAACTACCTAAAAGGCGCTTTATTGCTCTTTAAGTAGTTACAGAATAGAAGCTAAAGGAGCTATATAGTGCCTCTAGAGTAGCGTAGAAGCTAGAGCTAGAATAGTAGTGCTAGCAGAAGGTATAAAGGCTAAAGCAGGCAAGAATATAACTAGCGCTCTAGATTAAGGCCTTACTCTAGTAGGTATAGGCAAGAATATAATGTCTTAAATAGCTTAGCGCTTTAGGCATAAAGGTATAGTTCTTAAAAGAAAGAAGATAAAGAGAGAGAAGGTAGAGAGAGTAATAGGCTAGGTTAGAGTTATATACTCTAGGAATATAAATAGCAATTAGTGCTATAAGTAGTTTAAGCTTTTAAGCTCTACCTAAAAGTAGATATATTTCTAGTGTATTACCTTAAGGTTATTCTATAAGAGTAAAGGGATAATATATAGTAGTAAAGAAGCCTTATATAGCAGTAAAGGGGCAGCAGTAGTAGAGGTTAGCAGTATATAATAAAGTGTAAATATAAGTAGCAGCAATAAGGAGAGTATAGTAATAGCAGCAGTAGTAGTAAGTGTAAAAGAGAATAAGAAGTTATTATTAATATCTATAGAGATATACTTATACTTATTAAAGTTAAACTTATTGTTCTCTAGAACAATAAAGGCTATAGTGCTCTTATAGATTATAGAAGGAGAGAGAGTAGGTATAGAAGAGCTACTAGCTTAAGTTATATAATAAAGAGAAGAAGAGAGTGTAACCTTCTCTTTTATATAATTAGCAGTAAGTACATCCTTAAGAACAGTATTATAGTAATTATATATATTTAAGAACTTATAGGTAAGAATAGTTTAGTAGGTAGACTAGCTAAAGTAAGGGGGGATTAATATAAACTTAACTATAAAACCTTAGTTAGTAAGTTTCTATATTCTAGTAAAGTAACGCTATAGGTAAGAATGCCTAGTAAAGAGGCTTAAATTCTAAATATAGCCTCTATACCTCTATATATATAGTTAGTATCCCCTCCTTTAGCTAAAACAACAGTTATATAAGCTCTTCTTATAAAGGTTATTACAATATAGTATATAAATATCTTTAAGGATATTGCTATTAAACAGCTCTAAATTGTTTAAGTCCCCTTATATAAAGAAACTATAGATATAGCAGCAATAAGGGACTATTAGCGCTATAGAAGTAGGAGCAATAGAGGCGCTAGCGCTAGCAATATAGCTGTTAAAGTTCTAAATGCATTCTAGATTAGTAAAGAGATAAGCTATATATAAATAAAGAAGCAGCGTACTTTAGGCTAATAGAACAATATTTTGCGGTTTTAATTAGCTAGCTGCTTATAGTTAGATATATTCTATTTAGAGGCAATAGAAGGGGGTTCTTTTACGTTAAAAGAAGCAGCAGCAGCTATATAGTGTAATAAGGAAGTTTTAGGAAGTAATAAAGGAATTGTTTATTTATAATATAGAGGTAAAATATAATATAAAGGTAGAAGAAAAAGATAAAGAAGGGAGAAAAGGAATTATTTATTTTTATATTAGAAATAGCTAAGAGCTAGCTGCTAGTTTATTATATATAAAAGGGATAATAATAATAATAACTGTTTACACTCTACTAGCTGTTAGTTTATTATACACTAAAAGAATAACACTAATAACAACTATTTACGCTCTACACCCTTAATAACACCCTTTATATATAAATAGGTTATATATATCTAATAACTGTTTACAACAGCAGTAAGGATAAAAGAGAGAGAGTGCCTTTTAGTTAACAAAAGGGATTATTATATAATAATTGCTTTAAATATAAGGAAACCTAGAGATATAGGCAGTTTATACACTAGCAATAATAGCATTATAGCTAGCGCCTATATAATAGGTAGATAATTAATAGCTATATATAGAGAATTATAAGGCAGAGAGAGGTAGGGGGTTAATAAACCCTAGGAGGGTATAATTAAGCAGAGAGGCGTAATTAACCTATTATAGCGTAACTAATAGGTTAGTTAGTAGAGTAATTAACAGCTGTTGCTAAGGTGCTATAGGCAATTAGAGGGAAGGGAGGTAGAGTAAACGTCTATTTATATATTAGCTCTATAACACTGCACTAATAATAAATAGTGCGTTAGTGCAGCAATAGAATAGCTAGAGTAAAGCGCCTAAGTATAGACATTATACCTTTATTTTTTTTATAAGTAAATAATAGAGGAAATATAAAGGGGGAGCAGATAGAGAGTTAGCTGCTATCTATAGTACTTACTATAAACAATAAAAGGGATTGTTATAGAGCTTAGAAGAAGAAGGAAGGTATATTATAGACTTAAGCTTTAGGCTTAGGTCTTTTAGTAGAGAGAGAATAGCAAAAGAGAGATAGAGATCTATATAGGTAAAGGGATAGAAGTAAGCTGCATTTATTTAGGGGTTAGCTAAACTTCACTAGGCTCTAGAGAGAGAACTTTAGCTATAGAGTATATACTAAAAGGGGCTCCTAAGGGGATAGACCTACCCCTAGATATATAGTACGGGGGCATAGGGAGGCTTCTAGTTCCTTCTCTCTTCCTCCTTTCCTCCCTATAATTATAGTTCTCATTATAGACGCTAGTTAGCAGCAGCCACTAGGCCAGTCCATTACACTTATAAGTCTTACTTTATAAGCTTATTTATAACTAGGGAGGTATTATGTTGTAGTAGGGTTACCCTCTTACGTTCTTATATTAGCTTTATAGGGGATATTACACGCAGATTTTCCTTATAAGAGTATGTATTGCCTAGGCATATAAATAGTTTTAAGTAAGTAAGTAAGCAGGTACGCAGCTTTTGCTAGCTCTTTTTAGCCTTTATTCTTTTTAATTAATTAATATCTTTTAGCCTATTTCGATTTACAACACTTAATACTTAAGAAATCTTACTTTACTACTACTAATACTTATCTTAACTCTTTAATATATCTAGCTCTTTCTTTACATATATATATCTTCTAAGCTATAACTAATAATTTATTTCTGCCTTACTAGTTTATTTAATCTTCTTACCTACTATTGTTTAATAGTATATACAGTTAAATATCTCGCTCTCTGCTAATCCTCTTCGATCTTAACGTATGCTATATTGCTACTTGTTAAAAATAAGCTACCCTGTATAGCCTATTTTTATGCTTGCTAGTTGCCTATTAGTTGCTCTATCACGTGACCCTAACTAGGTCTTGTTACGTTGATTTTTGGTAGAGATATCGCTGTTACTAGATGCAAAACATCTAGATTCAACTAAGGCAAAGTTGCCTAACCTATAGTCAACTTTAACAGCGATTTTCTCCACAACTAGCAATAGTAAAAATTCAAGAAGTATACTATTCGAAAGCTAAGAATTAGGGCTATTTAATAGTATAATTGTTAGATAGAGTTGCTTATAAGAGTTGCTTATTATTAGTAGAATTTGTTAAATTGTGCACATAGGCGTCTCGTTTGTATAGCTATAAGTTAATTTTTTTGTTTTTATATAGTAAATCTTTTTGCAGAAATTATAAAGTGGCCTATAAGCCCCTTCTAGCGACTACAGCCTGCCGATATAGTTAGTAGGTCTATAAGGGACTGGAAAGATTCAAGATCCTACTCTCACTAAGTTTATTACAGCGCTCTTAATATAAAGATACTACTATTACAGTTATCTATTGCCTCTACGTGATTTAGTACTATACACTACAGCTTAATTTAGGCCGCTGCTGCTTCCACTACGTAATAATTGCTAGAAGCAATTATAGGTGCTAAATATAAGAGACCACTACCCTCTTCTATCTAGTCCTATAATCCCTATTATTTTCAATAGGTTATAAGCCCGGAAGACCTATCTGCAAGCTGTTAGCCCGCTGAAAATCTACTATTGTGTACTGTATTACCCACTAGAAGCTATATTAAGACCTACGCTAGCAGCTATTGCTGCTATTAGTAGCTTGCTGGAAGCTATTAATACCTGCTGCATATACATCGCTAGCTACTATACTAGTGTTTTTATTCTGCCTACCCTATGCCTCCTGCACTCTATGCACTCTGTGCATACACACTTTTAAAGCTATTCTTAATAGCTAGGTTCTATTGTTGCGCAACATCAAAATATACACATCTATATACATTATATTTGCACTGCGAATCGTTTTATTAGGCACTGCTTAATTAATTATTTCTATCTAGAAATAAGCTTAGCGCTGCACTGCATTGCTTGTTGTTGTTGTTATATTGTGCACCCTATGCACCTCTATTAGTAGCTATACTACAATTTGTAGTGCATGCCTAATAGCTCTTGTTGCTGTTAGATATTCCTGTGTTTTTAGTTGCAGAATTAATTTGTGTAGTAATCCTACTGGTTAGGATTTTAAAGTAGGAATTAGCTAGATATCCCTAAATTAGCTGTGCCTAGGTCTCCACTAATTTATTGGAACCTAATTAGAGAAGAATCTCCTGAATTTTTTGGCTAAAAATAGCTAGGACCTGTGTTTTGTGCCCCTCGCGACCGCTTGTTAATCTAGTCTGCTATATAAATTGTATGTGTATATAGATCGCAATACAACGCATCCTTTAGAGCCCGTTATATCTGTTACAAAAGAAATTGGAGAAAAATCTTAGTATAATTTCTAAAGATATAGGGCACTTCTAGGCCTATAATAGAGCAATCTATTAATATCTAGTAAAGGTTATTACTGTTATTTACTACTATTTCCACTGTAATTTGGCTATAATTAGCTATAAAAGAGCGTTAAATTAGCTACTTTTTAAACCCTTAAAATGGCACTAAAAGGAACAGGCAAGGGAAAGAGCACAAGCCCTAAACGGGGTAGTGGTTCTAGTACACTAGCTAATCCAGCTGCTGCTACTAGCTTTCCTAGTCCAATAAGGTCCCCCCCTTAACCAGTAGATTTCTCTTCTAATAAAGAAGATTATACAGCTAAGAAGGCTCTAAAGGAAGCTAGATTAGCTTCTAAAAGAGTAGTGCAAGTCTATAATGTATAAGCTAATCTAAAAGCTGAAATAGATAAGCAACAAGAGACCCTAAATAGATTCATTAGGTATAGTAAAGTAAAATAAAGCTAAAATGAAGGTAATATAGCTAATTTACTAAGTAAATTAGATACTATAATTACATCTATAGGTAATCTCTCTATAGAGTCTCCCTCTAAGGTAGTAGATCCTATTACTTCTAAAAGAGCTTCTAAAGTCTCTTTTAAAGCCCCTAAACCTTCTAGTTCCTCTAATAGTGCTACTTTTCTACCTGCTTTTAATGAAGGCACTATAAAAGAGTTAAATAAGAAGGTTTACTCTATTCTAGAGGCTGCTAAGCTAAAAGGCCCTAAAAATTTTAAATAGTAGAAGTAAGCTTTAACTATTTAATTTAGGGCCTTAGGATTCCCTTAATTTATTAATAATCCTAGTATAGCTAGTACGTTAGTAGATTTAGAACAAGCTATTATCCTTATAATTATAAGAGATAGTTGCTAATCTAGACCTTAAGCTGCTATAAGCTAGCATAAGTCCCCTGTAGATACCTATAACGTTCTAGTTAGGCAATATTTGTAGAGTGCTAAAATACAATGTAGTACGCTATATACTAGTTATTATAACTTATCGTTTTCGAACTATAAGGGATCTTTAGAGGCCTTTAATGCTAAATTTAATAATTTACTAGCTAGATTACAGCTCTATAGTGTAGCTATTAATCCTATTGACTAGGTAAATTATTATATTAATGCTTTAAAGAAGACCTTCCCTAGCTAGGCTAAAAGGCAGCGATATTCTATTAGAGCTGCTAGAGCACAAGGTCTATCTATAAAAATGCTAAATTTACAGTTCCTTATAGCTGACTTATTAGAAGAACAAAGAGATAAAAGCTCCTCTATATCTAAAGCTCTTAGTTATAAGGCTTCTAATAGTTCTAATAATAATAAGGCTAATTAAGGAAAGAATCCTCCTAATTAGAAGAAGAATTCTAACAATTCTAATTCTAACGATTCTAATGCCTCTAAAGATAAAGATACAGATAAAGCCTCTAAGAATAAGAAGAAGTAGAAGGGCCGAAGAAGAAGTAATAAAAACTCTAGGAATAAGGATAGAGAAGCTGCTTTTGCTATAGGTTGTTATAACCTATCCACTAGCAACTAGGATACTATAGAATCTAATGATTCTAGCAGTTCTAGTAGTAATGATTCTTACGATTTAGATACGGAATCTACTACTAGTGATACTAGTACTACTAGTAATAATACCCCTTCTTTTAATTACTCTAACAGAATAATTAAAAACTCCCTACTATACAATACAGGTTCTACCTGTTATATAGTTAACAATAAGGCATTTTTTAGGACTTTTAAGCCTATAAAAAAGGGTAAAACCGCGCCTATTGCTACTGGAGGAGGTTCTATTTATCCTAAAGGACAGGGAACTGCTGTATTCTAGGTACTAGTTAGTATAAATCCAGCTAAATACAGGCCTTTAGCTCTAAAGGATGCTCTATATTGCCTAGGTTTAGATACCAACCTAATTAGTGGTCTAAAGCACTATTTAACAGGGGGCACTCTCCTTAGAAATTAGCTATTTCTAGCTAATAGAAGCTGCTGTAGGCTTCTAAATCCCAAAAAGCATAGTTTCTTCTTACAGCTTAAGGGGCAAGAGACCCCTAGAGTGTATAAAAACTACGTAAATCTCTCTTATATAGGATTTACTAGTAATAGGTATAATAGCGGTTATAATACTAGTTATCCTATAGAGGTTTAAATCCCTCAACAGCCTAGTTTTAATCCTAAGGAATATAGCTTAATCGAGGAATTATCTAATTTTAAAGAAGAAGAAGATAATACCAATAACGATGCTATAGAGCTATTAGCCCTAGTTCCTAAACGGGCTCCTAGTTAGATTCCTTCTAATAACAGGGATTTAGAAGGTCTAAATCCTAAGTTGCTAGATATTAGAGGAAGTAGCCGTCTAGATCCCTTAAACAAGGCCTATAGTTCTTAAGAGATCTAGCAAGATAGAGAGCAACAGGAAGCTAGCTCTAATAATAATTCTAGTAGTAATCCTACTGCTTCTTCTTCCTATAAGAAGCTCCTAGAATTAGCTGCTACTTAGTATATTAGATTAGGGCATATAGAACTCCCTTTACTAAAGAAGACTGCTTCTATTACTAAAGGTATTCCTAATTTTACAAAAATTAAGGAAAAGGATTTTAACTGCTTAGCTTACAACTAAGCTAAAGCTATTAGAAGACCTAGTAAGCATACTATTCCTAACCCCCCTAGATGTTTAGATATTATAGAGGGAGATACCGTTAAAATAGAGCCTATACTGCACAATAAGAGGCCTTTAGTTCTTTTTCTAATTAATAGAAAATTACAGTATAAGTAGTCTTTTAATCTAGCTAATAAAGAGGGTTCTACTCTCTATAGCTGTATTAAAGGCTTCTTTAAGGAATTAAAGAACTAGTATAACTGCTACCCTAAACACCTTTATTTTGATAGTAGTACAGAAATTAATACTAGGTTGTAAGCTTAGCTATCTTCTAAGGGTATTTGCTTTAGCACCTCTTGCCCCTATATTTATAAACAGAATAGGCTAATAGAGAGAGCTATAAGGGTACTTCTAGACCGTTTGCGTGCTACCCTATAGTGGTTACAATTACCTCTATATCTATAGTCTTACATCCTTCCTGCTATAGTAGATTTAGTTAATACTACTGCAAATAGTACTAAACTACTAAGTCCTAAACAGCTATATCTAGCTGATTTAGAGCCTTCTAAGACCTATAAGCCTAATTTTACTAAAATAAGGGCTATAGGCTCCTATTGTGAAGTTCTAATTCCTTTAGAACAACAATCTAGGTTGCAGAAGCTAGCTAAAAGAACTATTCCTAGTAGACTTTTAGCTACACTAGGTTCTAATGTATATCTAATATACATCCCCTCTAAACGAGCTGTTATAAAGACTAGCTTCGTTAAAATTATAGAAGAAATAGGTCCTATTTTATAGGGCATCCCTAAGGTTCCTATTAGTTCTATAGTAGATAATCCTTTAGAGGGAGAAATCGATAACCAGCAGTTAGAAGATAATTATACTCCTAAGTATCCTTATCCTAGTCATTTTGTTGCCTTAAAACCAAACCCCTAAATGACTATGCAGCCCACACTAAAGCGGGTAACGATGTAGCGCACGTTAAGATCGAAGAGGATCAGCAGAGAGCGAGATATTTGTTAGTGCAAGCTATTAAGCAATAGCTAGCAAGAAGATTAAATAGTTAGAAAAGGCAGAAATAAAATATTAATTGCAGCTTAGAAGATATATATACGCAAAAGGAGCTAAATGTGCTAAAGAGTTAGGGAAAGTGTTACTAGCAGCGAAGTAATATCTCTTAAGTGTTAAGTATTGTAAATTAAAGCAAGCTAAAAGATATTAATTAATCAAAAAGAGCTAAGGCTAAAAAGAGCCAGCAGAAGCTGCTTGCGCGCTTGCTTTCTTGCTTATTCTATCTAGATGTCTAGGCGATGCGCACTCTTATAGAGAAAAATCTGTATGTGGCATCCCTTACAAAGCTAATATAAGAGCGCAAGGGGGTAACCCCGCCGCGACACATCATCTAGATATGCTAAATTATCCACTAGAATCTGTAGAAAATCAAGCTCTTCTACCAAGCAACTCTATAGAAGCTATAGAGGCCCCTAAAGCCCCTATATCTATAGAAGCCCCTCAGGCTAATATAGAACCTATAGAAGCTAAAGCTGAATCTATTAATGCTGATGCTATGGATTTAGATAGAGACATATTTTCCTTAATTAAGGATCTATGCTTTAAGGCAAGGACTAAAGCAGCTATTACTTCTAATAGTAATAAGGATGAACTTCCTAATACGTGGAAGCAAGCCCTAAAAAGCTCTGCTAAGCAGCATTAGATAGAAGCTACCTATAGCGAATTTAAGCAGCTATTAGCTGCTAGAACCTTTAAATTTATAGGGAAAGACTAAGTACCTAAGGGCTAAAGAGTTCTAAAGAATAGGCTTATTTGCAGGCTTAAAAAGGATAAAGAAAATAATCCTATTAAATATAAGGCCTGCCTTATTGCTAAGGGATTTATATAAATAGAAGGTTAAGACTATCTAGAGACCTTTGCTGCAACTAGTATTCCTCCTAGCTAGCGTATATTATTAGCTCTTGCAGCTTTTAATAACTAGGAAGTTAAGCAAATCGACTTTATAGGAGCGTTTTTAAATAGCAAGCTAAAGGAAGCTATTTATATAGAAATCCTAGATAGATTCGTTGAATTTGCAGAAGCAACGCTATTAGTAGCTAAGCTACTAAAAAGCTGTAATTACAAGCCCTCTAAAGAGCAAGTAATTAAGCTAGAAAAATCCCTCTATAGTCTAAAGTAAAGTCCTAGAGAATAGCAGCAAATTCTAATAGAATTACTTTAAAAGCATAGATTTAAACCTCTTATATTAGACCCAGCAGTCTTTTATAATCCAGCTATATCTACATATATTGCTACTGTGTCGCGGCAGGGTTACCCCCTTGCGCTCTTATATTAGCTTTGCAAGGGATGCTACATACAGGTTTTCTCTATAAGAGTGCGCATCGCCTGGACGTCTAGATAGTTTAAGCAAGCAAGTGCGTAAGCAGCTTCTGCTAACTCTTTTTAGGCTTTTACTCTTTTAATTAATTAATATCTTTTAGCCTACTTTAATTTATAATACTTAACACTTAAGAGATATTACTTTACTATTAGTAATACTTTCCCTAACTCTTTAGTATATTTAGCTCCTTTTGCGTATATATATCTTCTAAGCTGCAATTAATATTTTATTTCTGCCTTCTTTAACTATTTAATCTTCTTACCTGCTATTGCTTAATAGTATATACTAATAAATATCTTACTCTTTACTAATTCTCTTTAATCTTAATATACACTATATTATTACCTACTTTAGTATAGACTATATAGTTATTTAGGGGTTTAGTTTTAAGGCAATAAAAATAGAGGCTTTACTAGAGACTTATTCTAATTAAAGTACGTTATATAATTAGAAGGTTTTTTATAGAGATCTTAGAAGAAAGAAAGAAAAGCTGCTAAGTATTAAAGATAGAAGAGCACTTTAGCTTAAATATTACTAATATAAGAAAGAAGGAAATTATAGAGATAAAAGCTCTATATTATAAGGGATTATTTAATTAAAGGGGAAAGAAAATTTCTATAGCTTTTTTAAGCTAAGAAGGGCTAGGCCTAGTTAAAGATAATTGCTATATTATAAATACTAGCTAGCCTATTTAACCTCTATTTTACTCTTAGCTAAGATAGCCTTAGTACAGCAAAAAGAAAGTTTTTAGGTCCTTTAAACGTTATAATTATTTAATTATAGAGAAAAATTTCTCTTTTATCTTTATTTTAGCAGTTACCTTTATATTTACTATTATTAGTAATTAAGTTCTTAGCCTTTATATCTTAGCGTTAAAAGCTTATATAACTATAGAAGTAGAAAGTAAAAGCATTAAAAGTATAGCTAATATAGAGAATTATATATATTATACTTTTTCTACTAAGTAAGATTAATTATTCTTTTTATACCTATCTTCTATATTAAGCTATTTTACTAGTTATTTATATAAGTTTAGTATTCTATATTCCTTAAAGAAAAGCATAAGCTTTACATTTAAAGTAGCTAATATTAGCTTTAGTTAATTTAGTAAATCTTCTAAAAAAGTTATTTTAAAACCTAAGGTTATAATAGAATTAAATACTTAAGATAAAAAGGCTAGTACTAGTAGCGCTATAGCTATACCTTATAAGGCTCTTACTAAAGCTATAGGTAAAGCTATTAGAAAGCAGTAAGCTTAGGCTACCTTTAATAAGAAGTTTAATATATATTAATTTAAGGGAGAAAATATCCTTAATTACTTAACTAGCTTTAAGCTAAAGATAGAAACCTTATTTATTCTAAAGAAAAACTAATAAAAGATATTTATTTATTATATTAATCTATTAATCTATAAATATATAAAGGTTATTTATACCTTATATAATTAGAAAGAAGCTAAAGAGTAGCTTTTACTTTAGTATAAAGCTACTCCTTAGGATTAAAAGAAGTAAGCTAATAAGAAGCTTAAAGACCTAAAGAGAAACTATTTAAGAACTATAAAAGATACTCTTTATTAGCTTTAAGAGCATTAAGCTACTATAATTAGCGCTAAGCTCTATATATAGCGCAATATAACCTCTTAGTTTAATTATATTTATAAGGCCTTATTAGATGCTATACTTACTAGCTTTATAGATTAAATAAAAGTTACTAGAGCTAAGTTTATTATAATACTCTATAGAGAGTTATTAGAGTAGCTTAGCTAGTATATATAAGCTAAAATAGAGCTAAAAGACTATAATTCTAAACTCTATAACAATAGAAGAGACTACTTTTATATACCTCTAGGCAGAAGAAGTTTTAAGTATTATAGTATAAGTAATTTTAGTTATAAAGCTAAGGAAATTATATAGCCTATTTTAAAAGTAAAAGATTAAATAGATAATTTAACCTAAAAGTTTAAAGATATAAAGATTATACTTATAAAGTAAGTAGTTTTAAAGATAAATATTATAAAGCTTTTTAAAGAAAAATTTAGAAAAAAGAAGGAGAAAAGGTAGAATATATATATTAACGCTATTAATATATATAATAATGCCTAAAGCTTTAGAACCTATATAACTAGAAGCTATATAAAGCAGCATTACTGCTATTACTGTAGTAAGAAAGGTTATTATATAAATTAATACTAGTTTTACTAGTATAACAATAAGATTAGCTTTATAAAGTATAATTAAAGAGTAAGTATCTTAATAGTAGAATTAAATAATCTAGTGCTACCTATTCTTATATAAAGCTTCTTTAGTATAGAAAGTTGTCTTTATAGGCTTATAGTGTTCTAGGTTAATTGTTTTAACTACTATATTATAAAACAGTATTATCCCTAAGTTAAGGAATTTAGTAAAAAAACGTTAAACTATTAAAAGCCTAGTAAAAAAGAAAAAGAAACATTAGATTAAATCTTTAATAAGATTAATATTTCTAATTATTGCTTAATATATATTCTGCTAGAAGCTATCCTTAAGAGGGACTCTACTAACAGTACTATAGTAACTTTAACGTTTAAGATAAAGGAATATAGACCTAGAAGGACTCTCTATATACTAATTAAGGAGAGAATTATAGCCTAGCCCTTTAGAGTCTATACTGTAGAGATGCAACGCTCTATAGAGTAAGAAGGAGCTTTAGAAAGCTAGGCTAAAAGGAAAAGAAAGAAAGCTAAGGAAAACAGCTCTATAGATATAAAAGTATAGCTTCTTATGTAATTATTTAAAGATATTTTTTAGAAGAAGATTAAAGTTAGCTTATAAGACCTATACTAACTAATGCTTACACTTGCAGGAGCAATAGAGAATAAATGCCTAATGTAAGTAGATAGTGTTAATAAAGTCTGTTATATTAACAGAATAAGTGCTAAAGTTATGCCTCTATATTCTATCCTAAGGAAGAGGTATTGAATATAATAGGGATTACAGGACTAGATATCTAAGAGGGTAGTGGTCTCTTAGATTTAGCACCTGTAATTGCTCCTAGCAATTATCACGTAGTGGAAGCAGCAGCGGCCTAAATCAAGCTGTAGTGTATAGTATAGATCACGTAGAGGCAATAGATAACTGTAATAGTAGTATCTTTATATTGAGAGCGCTGTAACGAACAGTGAGAGTAGGATCTCGAATCTTTCTAGTCCCTTATAGACCTACCGACTATATCGGCGGGCCGTAGTCGCTAGAAGGGGCTCGTGGGCTACTTTATAATTTCTGCAAAAAGATTTACTATATAAAAACAAAAAAATCGACTTACGGCTATACAAACGAGACGCCTACGTGCACAATTTAACAAATTCTACTAATAACAAGCAACCCTTATAAGCAACTCTATCCAACAATTATACCATTAGATAGCCCTGATTCTTAGCTTTCGAATGGTATACTTCTTGAATTTCTACTATTGCCTTAGTCGATTCTAGATGTTTCGCATCTAGTAACAGCGATATCTCTACCAAAAATCAACGTAACAAGACCTAATGAGAGTCACGTGATAGAGCAACTAGTAGGCATAAAAATAGGCTATACAGGGTAGCTTATTTTTAACAAGAGGTAAAGAGTTAAGGAGCAGGAAGATTAATTAATTAATGTTATTAAAACAATGTCTACTATAGTTAAAGAGGCAGCAGAAAACAATAAGGAAGATATTACTAATAAATGCATAAAACAACTGCCTAGTAGTATCTAGAAGGATTTATAGAACGTTATATAAGAACGTATAGAAAATTATATTAAAGAGGAAAAGTCTATTATAAACCTATAGGTAAATGCGCTTTATATTAAAGGATTAAATAGTATTCTAAAGCTAAAAGCAATTATAAGCTATTTATAGAACTTACCTTACCTTTAAGTATAACTTAAAAGCCTAAACTCTTTACTTATTAATAGTTTTATAGATTATAGTTTATAAGGGAATATTATTACTAAGAACCTTATTAAAGAGCTTAATTTAAAAATAACTCTAATAAAGCAAGAGACTACTACTATATCTTTTACGTTATATAAGCTTATAATATTAGAAGAGGTAATAATAAAGCTATACCTTAGAAATATCTAAACGCTAATTTACTTTTATATTACGCTAAAGTCTTTATATATACAATTAATCCTTAAAATACCTTTTATATATATAGCTAAAGTTACCTTTAAGTATAGTAATAAAGGAGGTAAGCTTCTCTTAAAGTGCTATTTTAGTAATATTATATTAGTCTTAAGAGTCGCTAAAAGTGTTAAATAGAAGACTGCAATAGATAAAGTAATAGCTATTAGCGTTAATTTAATCTTAATTAATAAGTTATCTAAGGATTTAGTCTATAATTAAATAGTTAAAGAGGGTCTTAAAGCTAAGTTAAACAACAATAAGGAGCTAGTACTTATAATAGAGAATAAAGGTATAGCTATTACTAACCTTATAATAAAGGGAATAGCTAATTAGTATAGAAGCTAACTTAAAGAGGCTATAAAGAAGATTTAGCCCTTAAGGTAATTATAACTAATTAATCTAAAAGTAAATATATTATATAAGCAAAAAGCTAATAAAATTCTACTAAAAGATAATATTCCTTTAAATAGGTCTATACCTAATAGAGACCCTAAGTAGAAATAGAAGAAGTAGAAAAAGGCAAAAGTACACTTAAATAAATTAAGAAAATACACTAAATATATTATAGAAAGATTTAGTAAAAAACCCTAAGGATTCTAAATAATAAAAGAGCGCTTAGATTAAATAGTTAAATAAGTATAAGAATATTTAATAGTAGAAGAAGTTAATGTTTTTAAGGAAATTCTCTATAACTAAAAGGTAGCACTAATATAGAACTTATTAAAGTATAGAAAGATTAATCCCTTAGTTGCACTACCTTAAGTTATCTATACTATTACTTATAGAGCTTAGAAAGTAAAGTTAATACTAATACCTATTAGCCTATAAAGAAAACTAATTAATTTATTAAAAAAGAAGCTTTAGTATAAGTTATTAGAAAAGAGCTATAGATCTTATAGAAACCCTTACTTTTTAGTAATAAAGAAGGATAAAGGGATATAGCTAGTGCTATTTACAATAGCTTATAATAAGATTACAATATAGAATGCCTATATTCTAGAAGGAGTAAAGGCTTTTAGCGAAGAATTTAGGATATATAAGATACTTTTAGTTATTAATTTACTGTTAAGCTATAACTAAGTACTACTTATAGAGAAAAGTAAAGACTTAATAATAATTTTAATAGCAATAAAGCTTCTATAACTTTATATACTTCCTTAAAGAGCAACTAACTTTATTACTTAATTTATTTAAATAGTAAAAAGAATTCTTTTTAACCTAATTCCTTACACTTATAAGCTTTTCTTAGATAATATTACAGTAAAAGGCCTTACTACTACTTATAATAAAGAGAAAGTATTACTTAATATATAAAGATATATTATAGAATATTTAATTAATATTAATAAAGTCCTTATTAATATTAAGCTAGCTAGT
>JFHB01000156.1:0-73602 GCA_000729835.1 Atkinsonella hypoxylon
GCCCTGGCCGTTCTGGTAGTTCTGGCAGCCCCGGTACTTCTGGCAGCAACGGTAGCTCTGGCAGTTCTGGCAGTTCTGGTAGCCCCGGTACTTCTGGCAGCAACGGTAGCTCTGGCAGTTCTGGTAGTTCTGGCAGCTCCGGCAGCCCTGGTAGTTCTGGCAGTTCTGGCAGTTCTGGCAGCTCTGGCAGCTCCGGTACCCCTGGTAGCTCCGGTAGTTCTGGTAGTTCTGGCAGTTCCGGTAGCCCTGGCAGTTCCGGCAATTCTGGCAGTTCCGGTAGCCCTGGCAGTTCCGGCAATTCTGGCAGTTCCGGTAACTCGGGAAGCTCCGGCAGCTCCGGCAGCTCCGGCAGCTCCGGCAACTCTGGTAGCTCTGGCAATTCGGGCAGTTCTAGCAGCAGCCCCGGTGTCGTCACTGCGGCGGCGCACAACATCAGACCTCTTCACCTTTTCTCCGTCGCCGTCATTTTGTTGACGATCTTTACTTCTTGAACGTCTTCAACTTTTACTTCTTGTACCTCTTCAACTACCTGAGACGATGAGGCAAAACTTATTCTTTCATATCGAGACATATTTTTATAAAACGAAGCACACAAGGTTTGCCGTGTTTTCCACGTCAAAATCTCATACGTCTTTTGGAACGTCCACGAGACAATGTTTCGAAGATGCAACAATTTTTTATCATCATTATCATTATAAGAACTTTCTGCTCTTCTGGGTCTTCAGCTGCATTTACAACCGGGGGGGGGGGGGAAGTCACCTAGTCCTGGTTGTTTTAGTCGGGAGGAATTTTATGCTACTTCATCAATTCTTCGCTTCTTCCTTGCTTTTCTGTTATTATATGGCAATAGAAGTGCTGGTTCTTGGTTCCGCTAGTGCCTCTTTCTGTTTTATATGGAGAAAAGACAACTTTAGATATAGCTAATTAAATCATTATTTCACTTCAAACCGCTTGTTAAGCACCATTCTGGGACTAGCTGATTCAGAAAAGAGCCTCGGTAAGCGCGCTTCTTAGATTAAGCCATAGGAAGACACAGCTTTCGATGCCTGGGACTGAAGTAAATCGTTACATATGCTGGAGATGGCAATTGCTTCAGACCAAAGGTATCCCAAGTTATCTATCGCTATGTCTTCCAATTCCTCACGCGATGCTGTCAGTGAGACAGTGTAATATAATTCACAAGCTATGTGCCGGGTATCAGCATTGTATCGACGACTGAATGTTCTTAGCTCATGCAGTTTATCATGCATCAATCGTTCCCCCTAGCCATCAGATGCACGTTCAACACAGTTCTGTCGGCTAGTGCATCATCCCGACATTCCACGGTGGTAGTGTTTCACATCCAGGACGTCCCTATTGGGCAAAACATGTGTTGGGTCAAATCACAAAATAATGACATTCTAGTATAGGCCTCCGAAGATATCTACACAGGAAGCTTCCCCCACGGCATTCAATCTATCCGGCAAATTAGTGGCTTGAAGTATCGTGTGTTTGTGGAGCACGAAGTCGTCAACGACCATTAGCCTGTGTTTGTGCGGCCGAGGGCATTACTTCGCTTGGATCGCAAAGCCACTCGCTACGTAACCCTACTTCGTCTTGACAGTATCCAAGCCAGAGGATTTGCCACTATGGGTGTGCGGGAGGAAAGACCCAGCAGAGTGGTAAACTAAAAAGATGGATCTTGTCCTTTAGCTTGGCACGAGAAGGTCAACTCCTCATAGTCAGAAAACCAACGGGCTTGGCACCTTACCAATTGTGGCCTGACAAGGCACGCTATTTTCCCGCCCTTTCTGTGCCCACATCACATCCCTTGTTACAACACTGAAAGCGCCTTAACCCTAAATTCGGAGCCATGTGATTCCACAGCTCCAATTGCGCTGTTGGCCTCTTTGTCCACGCGCTGGTGCAGGCCAAGTATCGTCTGTCACCGCGCTGTCACCGCGCTGTCACCGCGCTATCGTAAGCAGCAGTACCATTAATTAACTCGAGCGAGAAAGCGTGGCATGAGGCACGAAAGTGCGTCGAGATCGTCTTTGTTGGTTCATCCGGTAACTATGGACTAACTATGGAGTCGTTGAGGCCAACTCAGGGACGCAGATGTCAAGACCAGTCCCTCATACGGGCTCTTTACGCGAGCAAGTCGTGATAACTTGCACAGGTTCTACAGGTGCCTGACCTGCCCTTATTATTACCTACCTACCTAGGTACCTGGTAGGTAGGTAGGTAGGTAGTATCTGTTGTCTGACCCATGCCGATATAGGTACCTGAGAGCATCTATCTTAGCCTTGGAGATACCCGCAAATGTTAGGTTCTGCAGCCTAGCTGGAGGTACAGTGGGTCTTGGGTGATGTACCCCTTTTGTCCGCTTGCTGTCACGCGGGCATCAAACAACAAACAGTATTCCGTAGCCAGATTGAAATGGCCACCTCTCCCTTCCTTGGCTGTCAACGGCCCCCGGTCGCCTCACTGTGGAAATCCCTCCACGCCAGAATACATACTACAGGAGCAACATTGCATGTCTTCCTAGATGCGGTAGTCGGTCTACCGAGGTATGGATGGATGGATGGATGGATGGTGGCTTGAAAGATCCATGTCAGACTTTGACGGCACCCTTGTCGTATGTCACTTGTTCTTCTGTGCAGGCAGACACGTTAACTAGTTAATCTTGCCGCAGCTCTTTTTGCAGCCTCAGTTCTGGGGCCACGGCTCAGACATCTGGTTGCGGTGAAAACATACGCATATGCAGATGAGTATGCTGTAGGTCTGCGCTGGGTAGGTTCCGAAGCCAATCTTCCTCCACCTATTGATAGGTCGCTCAAAAAGGCTTTTTCACGCACTACTCCGGCTGGTAAGTCTTGGATTTCCATTGACGACTTTGCCAAGCTTTTCGTGGGCAATGAGAGACCCAGTTTATGCAAACTTGATCCTGTAGATGCTACCGCTGGCAAATAAAGCTTGACCGACGGGACTCCCTTTTCACCTGCATTAAAATGCCAAGCATGGAAATCGACCCGCACTTTTGGTATGTCAGGTGGCGGTGCGACTAGTGTAAACCCTCGCCGATCAACAGAGGCAGATCAGCGAGATACCACGAGAAGAAGCGGACCCATTTTCAGGGGCAAGAACCCCATGTGGGATCTTCACTAGTTAGTTAATGGCTATTCCACATTGGCATCCTCTTAATACGCAGTTCTAGAACCCGGGCTGGTACTGGGGTGCAAACTCAATAACATCTTTCTGGGCCGATTTCCCCGAGACACCCGAATCCGTCGAGTTGAGGTAATACTCCGCCCAGGCCTCTATTGGCCACACCACGTCCATCTGTGTTGGCGGTTCAATGCCGAGGCGGCAACAACCTTGTCTAACCGAATCCAGCAGTAGTGGGCAAATAGATCCGTGGGATTAGTAGATGGTCACGAAGCAAAGCGCCAGAACAATTGCATTCGCTTGTCACAGCCAGTCCATGCATGCAGACTTGACTTTAGGCATCTATAAAGTATATCAAAAAGACATTTTCTCCCTGTCTTGGAGCATATTCATCAGGCATACTTTTTAAGATTTGACTGCTTTCAACCAAAAGCATCGACAAATCGTTACAAGATCATGGCTTGCTCACTACGGAGCCTATCTCGGCGCACGTAAGTTGAAGTAACGAACCAAGATGACTTGTGTTAGATCAAGATATGCTAACGTCGTTGCATGTCAAGGCATAATAAATCGCGAAGAGGGTGTACCATGTGGTTAGTCTTCTTTTGGCGTGTTTCCCTTGTAGCTTTCCTCCCCATATTCCCCTGCCGCTAACAGCCCCCTTTTTAAAAACACAGCAAGCGTCGTCACATCCGATGTGATGAAAACGCGCCCCAATGGTGAGAAAGAGCCTTTCAGTTCTCATGATGATCGTCATTGATTTAACTCGTGTATTGATAATTCTTGTCCTTGAGTAGTGAGAATTGTACAAAGAAAGGCGTTCGTTGCCCTTATGACTCCATACACCTCACTTTGATGAGAGACACAGAACAGCTTCTCAGGCACAGGAATCATTTTCTATCATCAGAAATTATGTCCGCTGTTGCAGAGTGGCGGAGGAGTGGGCGGTGCCCTCTACCTTGGGATGGGGGTTCCCTCGACCACATGTCAATTCCTGATCTCGATCTCGGTCTGATATACCACTTCGCACAACTTTATTTCCAACCTTCTGTCGAACAAACGGAAAATATCTTTCATTTGACTAAGCATATACCAACGTATGTTTATCCCCATTCGGCTCTAATGACCCCTAGTTCTTGTTGTTACGGTTTGAGTCTCGCCCGGCCACGCAATATAGCCACAACTTAAGCAAGTCGCCATCGACTTGTGAATTACATTGCATTTTCTTTTGTATCAGGTTGCAAAAAGGCCTGGTGTAAGAACCGTGCGAGGCGCGCTGACACTCACCACAGCCCGATAAGGCTGCATCGTCTTCATACGTCAATCTATCGTTGAAGCTTTCTACACAGGCTGATATATTTAATCGTTAATTAGATTCCTAAATCTCTCTATTTCAAACCCATATGTCATGCACGCATTATGTGCACTCTCCGCCACCCACGCATCATTCTATCTAACATCAATACCCGATGTCAAATACGCCGCATTTGAGCACGCAGCAAAGGCGCAAGCAGGTTTATTCACTGCTCTCAGTTCTATCTCTCAGGACTCGGCAGATGCAATTCTAGCTGCATCTTTCTTGCTACTCTGGCAAGCGACAAATTGGTACTTTACCCCCAACTATAGAAAATAGGTCTAGGAAAACTACTTAATACTAAGAAATAAGCAATAGGAATGATTGGTGTCACCTTCTGCAGGGCACTATCTCAGTATGCGTGCTCATTATGCAGTCAAATAACCCGCGAATTTTACTGACAATCTTCCTTTTAGCTTTCTCGGTTAATAAGTAGATGGCAGCAGAACTCGGAGCTTATCGGCCTTGTTGCAAGCTTGCAGGCTATCGTACCTTCTCCTTTCATTCACTCTTACAAAACGATTCATGATTGAATAACCTGAGGAGAAATCAAATATTATAAGTTTTGTAAAAGATGAAAGACGGATATTACAAAGGCATTTACCAAATTTTACTGCGCTAGTGATATGGTTGACATGAGTAAATGTCGTTATTGTTGTTCCTGTGACTAGTAATCTTGATCCTGGCCGATCCGTGCATCAATAGGCCTCACTGTAATCCCAGCACGTAACACTATATGTAGCTATTCCCAGATATATGGCCACGGATTTACCAGGGCTTGCTAAGCTCAAGGTGAGTCCTGATACCATGGTGAGACTGGATGTGGCAGGACTGGGAGGTGTTTAGTTGCACGTTGCTTAAGCCGGCAATTCTACCTATACCCAATGCATTATTTTTAAAACTCTCCTTTCACGGCGATGGGTTCTTTCGTACTTTATTCCGTTGAGTCAAAGGTATGACTCGTCGACGCGTGGCCACAGTGTCTTTTCCTTCCATCCCAGTGATCAGATGCTGAGTGTCGGTCTATATGCAAGGTCATCTCATGAGGTTAAAAAGAAGCTGCTATGAGTATAATCTCTGTCCCTCTCATCTCCGCAGGCCAGGCTTCGTCCGAAACAACATATACCCGTCTGGGACCAAGCCTGACAACTGTCTGCTCGTTGCTCCAACAAAACTGCTCGGTCTTGCCTATAATCGGATGGATCAGGTCGTAGTTGAGTTGTTCATCAGGGGTGCCATCCGCCTCATTACATGGGCTACAAGTCCTACGTTCCATGAATGACTACGGCATCGATGCTATTAGTACTGGCCCGAATCTTTCATCCCGCACCTTGAAGGGTATCAAACTATTGTGCTGCATATTGTGATCGATCACCTTCTGCAGGACCCCATCGTCTTGAAAAGTCGGAAGACACAAGTTCTTGCCGAAGTCGTTATTTTTCATTGCGAGAGGGAGATGAAGCAGAAAAACAGATAGAGACTTGATTCCTTTATCGTCATTAGTGTGATGAGAGAAGCTATAAAAGCGCGAAGGCGATTGTGGCTACCATAAATATGGAATACTATCTTCAGCCAATTATACCCTTCCTAGACACAACAAACGACTATCATGGCTGATGCAGATCCGAAACTCTGCGATGAAGAGCCCGTGGATCTCGGCATGCGTGGCCTGCGTATCGAATCCATCTCTGTCTTTTATTGCTTCTCTCCTAAGAGCCATGAATCCAATGCTTTTGACAAGGCAAAGCAAAATGCACGTCTCATCTGCAAGTATATGGGTAAAGGCGTTCTTATTGCTGCACCGGCGTGGATGCACCTACTAAATCCAGCACTAAATCAAGTAGTGGACAATGACGACTGTGCTAGGAATCGATGGTTAGAGCATTACCCATAGGCTGCTTGTATTGCCCATGTGGTTGTTATGGTTATGTTCTTTGTTGGATCGATGATCGCGCGGTTTGACCGTAACGAAGACTCGCATAGCCACGTAACTGGCTCCGATTCGAACTTTGATCTCAACAGAGTCTTGGCGCTTAAGAGGCACATCAAGTATTCGAAATCCGAAAGCATTGATGCAAATTCGCGTGTTCATAATTTGCTATCGTTCGAGTGGCGAGGATCACCTCGCCCACCGTAAGGAACACAAGGAAGACGAGTCAGATGATTCGCGATCCTTCATTCTCGAGTTTGGAGTCGTATTCCATAGTGTCTCCATTGGCTTAACCCTAGGTACTGTCGGATCAGATAAGCCCAATGTCCTCCTTCTCGTTTTGGTCTTCCATTATATATTTCGAGGGCCTCAGTCTGGGGTCTCGGACTGCCGTTGCCATGACCAGTAAGTAAAGAAAGGCGTCGCTTGTTCTGGCAATCGGCTTTGCCTGGTCCAGTCCTGTAGGTATTGCTGCCGGCATTGGCACTCAGCCTCAAGATTTCTCCCTACTTGCTCACGAGTTCGTGTTCAATCCATACATGCGTCACGCATCGCTCAAGATCCAGTTCTTTGCTTGTGGTTGCATTGCGTTTGGTGTGGCGATAATCGCGCTATTGGTCAGGTAGGCGTAAGCATGGACAGAGGACCGCCAACAAGCGCGGAAGAATTTAGACAGGGTCAGAGATCATATGCACTCGCATTGTCTTGCGGCGAAATGGCCATCGGTCTGAAATAATGTGTACCTAGTTTATATGAACCGAGGTAACAAGGTTACTCGAGCAAAGGAGTAGTTAACGCCCTCTTGGTTCAGCAAAAAAAAAAAAAAAAAAAAATTGAGTACCAGTTTTGCAACTCGACTTATTTTAGCCCAATGACGAGCTGGCTACCGCATGAGCTAGGCTCTTTACCGTTGTCCTGTGCCTCAGGTGTCTGTCGAGGAGTTTGAAGTCCTGTTGGCTCAGTATCAAATATCGGTGGAACTTCGAAGCACAATTGCATGAAAGACTACACGTTCGTATTACCGACCAAGCTTTAGTAGCCGTGAGTTTCCTGTTGCGGTACTGATAGGGATTACACACCAAATAAATAACGTCTCTCTGTAAGGTACTTACTTCTTCTCCTACTGTATTAACTTACACTCTAATAGAAGTACCAGCAAGCATCTATCGTCCGTAGCGGCTCTGCTTAGCCTCTCACGGGCGTTTGAAGGCTTCGTCAGTGAGGGGTTTGAAGCGTCCGAATCCGAGGGTTGTGGGGCTAGGATACTAGATGACCTGGATACTTGATGTGCATGTCTGCACTGCGCACTGTGACTTTCACGGCTCTTAGTCAGCTCTCTCGCCCAACCTTCTAGGGCTATGAAACCCTAGCAACAATTACAAAAAAAAAGTTCACGCACCTCAGTGATGCAAGATCAGCTGCTTTCTATAACGGACCTAGCCCTTCGACAATCTTGCTCCAAGGCAACCTTCAACCACCACCCAAGCACCCAATCTCTTCAAGACTTTCAAAATGGCTGGTGGAATCACTGTTCGCGACGTTGATGTAGGTTCTCCCTGAGTTGTACCAGAATTTGTGGAGGAGGCAGAACTTCTTTCAACACATACTCCACGGAATGTCCTGGCGAGAGTTGCAACTCGAGTTGCTGGAATTCTTCCATTTCTCCTACCACAAACGACCTTCCTTTCCGACTTGGCCCAAAAAAACCCAGATCCGGAACGAGAGTCACCGTGCCATGCATCCTCCTACGAATAATGGACAATGGCCATGACGCCAACGCAACGAGAGCTGGGATATTGTAATCTATCTACGATGAAATACTCGTAGTCGAGATCAATCGCTCTTTCAAATGGATAATGCCGTGGTCTATTGTGACAAGTAGGATCTGGGGACTCACGGCACGATTTGGCAATTTGAGGAGCAGGCGCGAGGGAGTCGCAAGACTTCTGAAGACGGAATAATGCTAATGGGTTCCTTTGTCTCCAGGCGCAAAAGTTCATCAACTCCTATGCCGCGTTCTTGAAGCGTCAGGGCAAGCTGCCCATTCCCGGTGCGTATAATTAAATGGTACGGCAAATATAAAAGTGATCTAACCCAGTTTTCACAGGTTGGGTCGACACCGTCAAGACTGGCCCTGCCAAGGAGCTGCCCCCCCAAAACATTGATTGGTTCTACATTCGTGCCGCCTCCGTCGCCCGCCATATCTACCTCCGCAAGACCGTAGGTGTCGGTCGTCTCCGCAAGGTCCACGGTACCGCCAAGAACCGTGGCTCCCGTCCCTCTCGCCATGTTGACGCTTCTGGCTCCGTCGACCGCAAGATTGTCCAGGCCCTCGAGAAGATTGGCGTCCTTGAGCAAGACGAGGAGAAGGGTGGCCGCCGCATCACCCAATCCGGTCAGCGTGATTTGGACCGTATCGCCCAGACTACCGCCGAGGCCGAGGAGGAAGATGATGAGGACGACGAGTAAATCCTCTGTCCGAATTCCAAATCAAAAAAAAAAGCTCAAAGGGTAACTGCTTTAATCAAATAAAACCATGATATGAAGAAAGCTTTACACGGCTCTCGGACAACATCGGGGTTATTTTGTTTTGTTCTTGCTCTTCTGGTATAACGAAATATGGCATGACAACGGGGCTTTTTCTTCATCCAATGGGCGTCTGGGTCTTAGAATTTGACATGTATGAGTGAGATTTCACGGCATTGGGTCGCGCGGTCTGATCAATTGGATCCGCCTGTCTTGAAGCTTCTTTCTGTGTGATTCGCTGTGATTACAACCCATGTTTTAATGCTCATGCGAAGTGCATTCAATATGGACAAAGTGTGGATGGTCTCTCGCATGTTTTCGGGCGTGCTCCTTGTGAAAACAAGTTGGCGACTGGTCTACAGCTTGCATGTTTGCGCGTTGCTCAAAACCTGACAATCACGTTAATCAAAAAAAAACCGACAAACAGCCTTGACACCTGATAGTAATGGGAAGAGATAGAATATGATAAGAGTTGGAGAGGAAAGAGTGTGGTTGTGGACCCACACCTCTCTCTCTTCTTAAAACCCCAAATTCACCGGAGTTTTTTCTTGCTTCTTTTTCATCTAATGAATTCTCACCTCTGCCCAGAAACGTTGTTGTCGTCAGGTCATCATCACGTTTCTTCGTGAGATGAGCTGTACAGGCTAGTCCCATTTCCCTGCCTCGCAATGTACTTTGCCAGTTCTAGCCACCAAATTCTCATCACTTTTCTCACCAAGCTATTGTTCATGACGCATCACGCACGGAACGCTACATCATTTAATCAGCATTGTGGAAGTTGACATTATCCATTGTTTTTTTTTTTTTTCCTTCGGCTTCTACTTCCATGATACATTTGCTCTTAACTTGTTGCCAAGCGGTACATGATGATTTAGCGTCTCGATCGCTCAGGCGGCCTACCTGATGACAAGTCCATCCTCACGCATTATACAAAGTTCCAAATAGCTCCAGGCCGACATATTAAGACGCCAGTGACGCCGGAAAAGAAAAAGAAAACAAGGTTTAGAGGTATACCCATCTCCAACCGGTGACGAAACCCCCCACCTTCACCTCTCCTCCAACACCAATCGCCATTTGCCTTCCATGTTGTGCATTGCCTCATTTTGTCGGCAATAGCGTCTGCGACAGTTTCTAGCTGTGCTTGCGTGCTAGCACGATTTTCAATGGGTTGGGAAGCAGGAACTTGTCGCAAATTTGGGCTCTGGACAGTGGTAGCATCTTTCGGGGCCCTCGTTTCGCTACTCTCAGTTGTCTAAAATTGAGCTGCATGTTGCTGACCATGATTATTTTATCTATAGCGTGAAAGGCTTGTCGGTTGGAGTGGCAAACCGGAGACTATCTTTCTGACCACTCTGTAATTGCCATCACAGCTGGGCGCAAATCTCTATCATGCAACCAACCGTTTTCACTAGTGCACCACCATGAACGTCACCGCATCCAACAACAGCTCACTCATACCATCCAATGTCGAAGAACAACCACTACCACAGTTTGATGCCACCTTCGCCACATCCTCCCACTTCTACTTCTATAACATTGTCGATCCCTCCACCGCCAGCCTTACCACCCGCATTCTCGGCCCCAATCTCACAACTACATTCACACACTCTCGCGCGCTCTCCATTCTCCCGCCCGGCAGAATCCTCACAAATCTCACCCGGAAAACCACAGGCTTCCTTGCCCTCAAACCTCCTGGGGAAAGTATACGTAAAATTATCGCCTGGGCAGAAAGTGGTCATGGGTACGGTCCTACAGGTGACCTCCTAGACGAAAGTCCAACTATATTGCCGAATTACCTTTGGGCTAGACGGGCTATAAGCATGTCCGCTATTCTGGGTCTTAGTCTTAGCCATCCATACGATCGACTCACTCGCGGAGGCAAAGAGGGCATCTTCTATGCAAGCCACGTGGAATTCAAGCTAGCCACTCACGCGGTTTACACGATTCTCCGTATGTTTAAAATCACGTCAACTTCGCAAGTCACGCGGGACCATCTTGAAAAACTACGGACTATAACACGCCAGGACGGCTCATGGCCCCTTTTCGAAATATACTTTTCCAAAAAGAATTGCGCTATATGTGCAGCGTATGTTAGGAAACTAAGTCATCTTACGGGCGTGCAGATTGACCTCTGCTGGAAGGACAGACTGGAAAAGATAGATTATCAGACTGCGAGGATGGGACAACCGCAGCCTGAGTTGGCGGAAGACGATGACAATGTCATAGAGATTGAAGCGGTGGATTTGACGGAGGAGGTGGAGTTCGTACAGGAGAGAACGAGGACGCTGCAGCCGCTGGGGATGTTCCTGGATGGTCTGGCGTATTGCGTTGGACAGGGATCGCAAGAAAGGGCGGCCGATGCAATCGTGGAAATGGCGGGGATTTGGAGTCGGCAGATGAGGGAGGCCAGGGTTAGGACGCCGATACGGGAGGTGAGGGAGCGGAGTTGGTTGGCTACACCACCGCCTTCAAGGAGACGAGAGGGTAGAGCTGGGAGGCAGGAAAGTGTCGTGATACTTGATGGTGGGTGAGGAGCGTGGAAGCATAGGTGGGAGACAAATATCGCCTGGACGGGTTTCGTGCCGGAGCGAGTCTGTGATGTGCTGAGGTCGAGATTTGCGTATGATTTTGGGAGATTGTGAGGTTTGAAGAGACAATAGAGGGCGTGATCACAGCAAAAGAAAGCCTTGGTTAAACGTTTCCAAATGCCTGCGCTAGAAATGCTGCCTTTGTAAAGGACACATCGATGCGACTACTCCGAGTAGAGAGGTGAAGTAACGAGTTTCACATGGACCGGTGTGTAATGAGTAAAGTGGTAAACTCGGCGAGATGCAACGAGCGTCAGAACAGGAAGTCTATCAATCACAACCCTTATTATCCGTCCAACTTGCGTGTTTGCCAACTACGCCCTACAAGTCAAAAAAATCTAGACATCACATCGTAGCCACCAACTCCTGGACCGCCTCCCTAAACGCATCTCCCAGAGCAATAACCACAGCACTCACATCCGGCGCCTCAACAAGACTATTGCCCTGCGCCACCTGGTCGACCTCAACCATCTTCCCCCCAAGCCCCGTCTTCCCCATGGTAGTAGTGTGCTTGACGTCCCTGCCCCGTCGAACCGGGCCCTTGGGCTGAGACGGCGTAATGGGCGTCTCGTCCAGCAGCGCCTGCCACCGCGCCAGATACACGCCTGGACCGCCTGGACTTCCGCCCGATGAGTCCGACGCGGTGGCGAGGTACTGCAGTTTCGCCTGGGAAAGATGATTCAACGTAGATAGGTGGTCTGCGTGGCTGTCTGTCGCGGAGAGGATCTTCTCCCGCGCATCTGGCTCGAGGGCGACATATAGCCTGTTGAGGATCGCAGACATGGCATCATGATCATGCCCGTCTGCAGCCTTGGCGCTCTTCTTCTTGAACTTTCCAAGCGTGGTATTTCCCCAGACACGGAGGCTCGCCCATATCTCAGGGCATTGGCTCGCCACTGCATGGATCCACTTGTAAAGCGAGCCGCGATGACGCGTCAATAGGTCGACGTAGTCTTCCACACTGGGCAACTGCTCATCCGATGCCCCTGGACGAGAAGACGACCCTTTCTTCGGCTTACTGGTCTTGATGAGCTCCTCGATGAAGAACTGTAGCGCATCAAAATGCTCTCGAAGATCAACACTCGCATGAACAGTGCGAATGATGGGCTCGTACGCAGCGACAATGTCCTTGATAGCCTGCGTAAACATATCAGGGGGCTGGCGGCACAGGGCAGAGGTGATGCAGTCCCTATCTCTGACGGATAAAAGACAAGAGTAGTACTCGAGGCACTGCGCATGCTGCGACTCGGTCAATTGCTCATTGAGTCGTGGATTCGAAGCGTCGAAGATGCTGGTGATGATGGACTGGGCACCGCGTTCACTTGCCGACCTGGCCCTATCGTGATCGGACCTGGGATACGCAATGTATTCCTTAATCACATGCAGCATCTCCTCCGTAGGACCACCCTTGGCCTTTTCCACCTTTTCAGCACTCTTCTTGAACTCCCTCGCATCCCAGTCCAGCACGAGCGACATGATCCGCTGCAAGAGGTTCATGCCATCGTCCGCGTTCTGCGTCAGGCCAAACCAATTTGTTACGCTCGTCACACTCAGCTTCGCGAGGAGAATGCGCATCATGCCGTTAATCATGGTTGCGGCATTCCCGATGCGCAGTGTTTGCTTGATCATTCTGTAGGGAACGAGGGAGTGGACGTTTTCAATGAGCTTGAGGAGGTATTGGCCCTCTGGCGAGAGGACGAATACCTGATGAATTAGTGTAGCAAGACTGTTGGGTATGGTACGTGGTTAATAAGACTTGATTGATGATTGGAGGCCGAGGACTCAAGTTGACGGACATACTGGTATATATTATGCCGCGCGGAGGCTTCCACCGTGGGAGACAACGTCTCCAAATCATCGTGTTCGATAAAGTGATCAAATAATGCATTCACCAAGTCGCCGTAGACAAGGCTCTGAATGACATTGTTCCACGCCCGTGCAAGATCATCCGCATTGCCGAGGTTATACTTGTCATGCATGTCCACACCGTGCTCTCGCCCATGAACATCAACACCACCCAACAGGCCTCGTCCCAGCATCTCAACAATCGCGCTCGACCCCGTGGCCAACACTTTTCGGGTACCCAATGCGCCCTTGTCATAGCTTTCAGAAAGCTCTGCCGTCCCCAGTCTCTCCAAGAGTGTCTGCACGCGGACATTCCAGAACTCGGGCGGCAACTGATTTACTCCCGGCAGTGGAAGGACCAGCCGCGTCATAAGCAGTTGCAATACGGGCGCCGACGATGCCGATGTCCGTTGGCCTTTCTGATTCGTAGTGCCGGAAGGATTGGAGCCCCGTTCGCTACTTGCGGAGGAAGAAGATGTGATGGAGTTTGGTGTCCTCGACCGCTGAGTGCCCGGTGTCGTGGACGAAGTCTCGAAGGAGAAGCCATAGCTGGTGATGACCTCGGGAGATTTGAAGCCCGCAATTTCGCGATACGTCTCGTAATGAGTTAGAATGTCGAACAAGGCACGAGTCTGCTCTTCTGACAGTGCAGACGAAGGCGTCGTCGCCATATCATCTTTGGACATGGTGAGGGTGAGGCTATGTCAATCAATAGTGGGGCGGGTGGCAAGAGGCCGCCGAAATGGACGGTTTGCAAGTTGACGAGACTTGCACAGTGAATTACTGGGAAGTGGCAAGAGAATAGCACGACGTAATGGATCGCGCATTGCCATCATCTCAATAAGAAAGACTGCTCAAATTGAGAGGAGGAAAAGGGGGTGTAGAGTCCTGGTTTTAAAGGAACCAACAAGCCCATTTGTTATTTTATTCCATTTCATTTTAAATATTCTTTTAAAGCAGAGTTGGATGGATGGTGATGTCGGGCGGTATACCATAGGTCAGTCAACTGGTACGTGTAGTGCTATGCTTCTTCAACCAGTTGACATCAGTCCAGTTGGTGATTGCTTCTTTGACACGAGCCAGGCATGTTCATTAGTGCGACAGTAGTATTCACTGGCCTACTTCACTACCATCACCGTCTTCGGCAAAACTATTCTTCAACAGGAAAGTATGATATCTGGCAAGCCAAGGATAAGAATAATTGAAGCAAAAAGGTAATGACCCTGTAAGGAGTCCTGTTATCTCTACACAAACGCAAGGAAACTAGATTGGTGACTAGGTTAAGTCAGTATTACCAGTCCAACCGCTCACCCCGTAGGGCCCATATTCATTTTCCCCTTCCACACCGTGTATGAGAACCATCAACATTTTCTCATGGAAAGCGCTTTCACAAGCAACAAAATCATTGCAAGGCGATATCAATACGTTTGAAAAAAAAAAGACCATCTGAAAGGTATCCTTCATCCGTCATGGGTATAGCTTCTTTACGCCTTTTTGACACTCGTCCCCCTCCTCATCTTTCATTGACGGCATCGACTCGACGGCACAGCCCTAGCGCCCTCCGATGGGCTGGTTGGCCGTCGTACTATTCACGTCCAGCGGAGTAGCCAGTGGAACAGTGAGAGGTGACTTGCCATTGATGGAAGCACCATGGCCATTGGAGCGGCCGTTGGTATTGACGCCACTGGCGCCGCTGCTGACCTTTTTCTCAATCTTGGGAGCGACAGGAATGTCGGTGCTCTTCTTGGCACTGCCAATAGAAAAGACAGGGCTCTCCCACTTCTCACCCTTGCGGGATAATTCCTTGTACTCGGACGCCTTGGTGCTGATCCCGCCATGAAGCTTAATGTTGGGGAAGATGCTATCCTCAGCCGTCATGGCAATGTTGACCTTCTTGTCTGAGGCAACCTCCTTGGTCTTCTCTTTGCCCTCCAGGTATCGCTTCTGAGCCGCATCGTAGTAGCGCTTAAAGAAGTTGGCTTTGTCTTCGGCGTTGCCAGCGCTAGCGGCTTCCGCGTCCTTCTTGATTTGCCACAACAGAGAGTCAATCTTGTTGCACTCATCCTTAATAGCCTTCTCAACCGCCTTCTGGACAGGAGCGCGAAGAACCATGAGGGCAAGCGGCTTGACAATAGAGAAGAGCAGCTTGTGGCTGGATTTCTTCACCTTGACATTAAGGCCCTTGAAGTCGACATCGACCTTGTCGACCTTAAAAATGTGCTGCGTGTCGGACTTCTCGGCCGTGGCAACCTTCATGCGGAAAGATAGTCCATTACCGGGCAAGATAATGTCAGCGACAATATTGTCCTTGAGTGACGGAAAACCCTTCTTCCGGTTGACATAGAAGCTCACGTCGCGAAGATCCATCTGGATGCCCGCAACCTTCACGTCGATCGTGTTGTGGTTCTTATTAGCAATCTTCTTTCGACCCCATCGGAAGAAGTGCTCGCTGGCGACTTCAGCCACGTTGGGCATGAAGTTGTCGCTCTCGAGAACCAGGTTCTCGATGATGGCATCGACCTGTGAGTCGGAATATTCGATACGAGGAATGGGTATGTAGTTAATGTTGACGAGAATGCCAGGAATAATAGTCTCAGTCAGGTCTTTTACCAGATGGGGCTTGAAGACAGATTTGCCATTGGCATCGTTGCCAAGATGGGTGAAGAGTCTCTCGACGGCGCCACGAAAAGCCTTATTCTGCGGGTCCTTGTCGAATTGGTCGGCGATGAACTTGGCTTCATTAATCACACGATCAGTGTGACTGCGGTATTTGTCGCGGAGCAAGAACCGACCCTTCTCGTAAATGAGATTCCATTCCTTGTTTGATGACTCGTCCAGGATGTAGCCCTGCTCCAGGAGACAGCGACGAATAAAAGTATCAAATCGTTTGAACCAATCCTTCAGCTCGGGGTCCTTGTCGGCGTCCTTGTAGATCTGGCCGATTGACTCCCATAGGTTTGAGGTAGACGTGCCATTAGCGAATCGCTCAATCAAGGTACGCAGATCAGCTTCGGCGGCGGCGAAACCAGAGCGTGCTTGCGCAACAGTGCCATGGGAATCTTTTCCGAGACTGCGGCCGTGTTTTCCATACGTTTCAGCAAGACGAAGGAGAGCCTGCACTGCGCTGGAGTAGTCGGGGTGCTGCTGGCACTCGAGAACCATCTTCTTGAGACGGAAGATAATTTGATCCTTGCGGTCCTCGGGCATTTTTTTATTGAAATACTCACGAGTCTTGCGACGATACTCTTCTTTACGCTTCTTGATCTTTTCCTTTGTTTCTGGGTCTAGATTCTCATCAATTTTCTGTCGAGCAGTCGTCTGGAGGGTATTCTGGGCGGCACCATAATCAACATCATTCTGAGCTTGAGCGTCCTGGGGAAGTGCAGCCTTCTGGGTAGCATCAGCAGTCTCCTTTGCATCTTTCTTAGCGTTTCCGCCATAAATGCCCTTGGCCTGTTTCTGGAGATTCTCCTTGGAGAAGTCGGGCTTCTTGTGCCAGGTGTTATCCTCAGCAGCACGATCAATTTGTGACAACTGTTCTTCGGAAGGTCGAATGCGACCAGCTGCGCTAGTAGCGGCATCCCCAATCATGTCACGGAAAAGGACGATGGAATCATTCACTGTTGATGCACGTCAGCGAGAGCCAACGCACTGGCTGTTATGTAATCCCGGGGTATGACGTACGAAGTTTGCGAAATTGACCGTTAGTGATAAGTAGAGTTCCCAGGGTCCGCAAACCCTGAAGGGCTTCGTCTCCGTCACGCTGAGCCTGATCCTTATTCACTGGAGTGTTGGGACCCTGCACGCTCTTAGGATCAAATCGGGTTGTTTGCCAGATGAAATCCTGGATCAGGTTGCCATCGTTCTTTGATAGCAAAAGGTTCTTTGCCTGCTTCACAACCTCCCTAGCATCGGCGACGAGTATCTTGCCATCCTCGGAAAGATCTTGGGGAGGGTTATTCAGGGCCTTGGAAGCGAGAAAGCTATTGAGGGCGACATCAATTTGGTCGTTCTGACGTCAAAGTTAGTAGACATTGAATCATTCGGCAAGACACGTTCACATACTGAGGGGACCTTGCCGAGTTTGAAGGCACTGAAAATGCCATAGAGTTGCAATTTTCTATTGATATCGGCCTCCTTCTGCTTGACATCGGTGGGCTTGTTAACATTGGCAGCCATAGTGGATGAGAATTCGCGGGCGGCTTGGAGCAATTGTAGCAAGTTTATGAGCCGTATTGTGTTCTTGACTATAGCTTCGGACGAAAAACTTCTGGTAAGTTTAAATAAACCGAATTCAGGTTGGCGTATAATGAAAGAAAGAGAAAACAAAAACAATGAACAATTCGAGACGTCGATTCGCCCTCGGGGTATCACAGGATGTATTCAAATTGTAATTACAGTGGGAGATAATTTGGTGTAGATTAAGAGGAGAGGATATGGTATGGGGAGGAAAAACGCGAGGAGGAAAAGACGGTGCAACACGGAGGGGCATGAAAAGGTTTATAAGTCAAGGCAACAATGAACCAGACACCAGACAGCCAACTGGGTGGTACAGATCAATCGAGCAAATCCTCTCCTCTGTGTGTGGACTAATGTGTGGCAACGCGTAGCTAGGTCGACAGTTGGCAGAACCTTGATTGCCGCAAGGGAGTGCGACGAGCACTAGTGACGTTAAGCACGGTGGACGAATACGTCATCGCCAAATACGAACCAATGAGGTGCTGGGCAGAGCTCCGTAGCCAGGGGAAAGGTCCGCACTGTTAGCAACAGTAGCAACGCAACAAGACTAGCTCCTTCAGCCTCGTGCTTAGTTCGGAGAGGGTGTTTGATACGCTGCCATTTGGGGATCATCCAATTGTCTAGTGGAAGCTGTCCGTGGCGCCTGGCTGGGTTTGGTCGAGGCTTGGTCGAGGCTTGGTCGAAGCTTGGTCGAACTTGGGCTTGGAGCAAAGCGGCAAGGCAAGTTGATCTGCACCGTACGGGTGTGGAAAGCTCGAGTGGGGACTGGGCCGTCAAGATGTGCATGTGCATTCACGCAGGTGAAGAGTCAAACATGGCCGATCGAGAAAACTAAGAATTTGTGATCCATACAGTACTCTTCGATGAATATCCCGATATGGGTCGATGGGACATGTAATTTTAGGCCATCACCAGTGGAAATTATCATCTGCGTGTGTCGGACATGGGAATTCCAGCCCGATCCCTTTGCTTCAGGCCCCGGAACGAAGTGGATGCACGATTGCTGAGCTCATGAAATATGCATGCCAAGTGACGCACGGCTGGCAGCAGTCTTCTCTCACAGTCTTGACTTCCTGCAAACGGAGAGTTTGTTCCTGGCCAGGTATCGAACTGGGAGCTATTGAGGTCATCAGGTCGCGTGTTCCCTTCCTTGCCTTCAAGTCCAACTCATCTGAAGCGCGGGATTTTGAACATCAAAAAAAAAAGTAAAAAAAAAAAAAAAAAAAAAAAACCAGAAGATTTTGTTGACGCTCTGTTCACTTGTACAAGATGATCGACCGCGCGACTACATACGACAACATACCAGCGCCTCAATTCGCGTTTCTACGGGGTACAGCTAACTGCCTAGGTACCTAGGTAGGTGGGTAGGTAGATAACCTACCACCAATGGTAGATACACAACGCTCAGGTCAAACGTCGTCGTCGTGCTGATGTGCGAACGCATGCGTTGAAAATTACGTGACCGGAGCACCACGATGAAATGCCTTGATTTGTGTGTGGCTGGAGTGTGGCTACGACATCCGTCACTGGTTTTTTGTGTCATGATGGGTCAAGAGGTAACTAAACTACATTGATTAGGTACATGGGATTCTATACATTTAAAGCTACCTATATATCGCTTTTTAAAAGCCATTTACAGCTTGATTGGGCAATTGATAGCAACCATTGACGGTTAATTACCAATTACCAGCGGCTTCAGCACTGTCCACACAGTCCTCGTCAAGGAACAGCGAGTGCACGCCAGGGAAGAAAAAAAAAAGGTCCCACTTGAGCCAATCACGGAATAGCCTGCATTTGAGAGCAGCTGTTTCCCCCCTCAAATATCCATGACGTCAGGGGCTAAAAAACAGCCAAGTTCATCCTCGCGGCCGCCATCACACGGCGCGGTGGGGCGTTGGACAGTTTGATCCGGTAGTCACTTCCTGTGCATTTCACTGTGCTAGGTACGGAGTCGTGGGAGTGCTAGAAACATCTCCTGAACGCCGAGCTGGCTTCAAGCCGGTATTTAAGCACCATCCTCCTGCCTCGGGCGCAATAGCACGAGTGGCCTTGGCTGCAACAGAAACAGCAAGATACGTCAAGTATCTCTACGTAGCTGAGATGGAAGGTGGTAGTCTCGACTCTCTATCATCGGTAAGGCGCCAACCAGATCGTTAATTGGCGAGCTGGTCCAATACGCTGAGATCACATGTGATTAAAGTGATTTAAATTATCCAAGGTATATAATATAATGTATCTTCTATTGTATCTTTTCCGACTTGTCGGTATTTGTGATTGCAATTGTAGTAGTAGTTGAAAGGCAAAGATCTGCCTACAAACTGGGAGGCACGTGACCAGAAATGGCCATATATTACGCAGCCAGATCCAGCACAAGCGAGCACTTTCCCTTGAAGTAGCAATTAAGTCAATGGAAACATTAGAGTCCATTCCCAACACGACTAATTTAACGTTTAAACTGCTCATGGATAACCTTCAGTGTTCCCCAGCAGCAGCAACTGTAATATATATATGTATATAGTAGATTTGTTCGAGGTAGCGTTTCATATTTCTATATTTTCTGTATCAAAGCATTTCTCAGTTCAGAAACATCGTTTTCAAGCTCATGAGCTGTCATGCTAATATTTTTTTACATATTACATATTGGGTTGTTGAATACAAGTCACTTGGGGCCAGCATATAGGATATACATACCCCAAAGTACAGACCTTTAGTGACGATGTAGGACTTAGAAAAACAATCAACAGGTTTACATAGCCTCTTACAACAATCTTCGTAACAGCATTCCCGGCGACCGTGTTCTGCTAGTCATGGGCCGAATACACTGTAAAGGCTGCCGGATAAAGGCTCCCTTATACCTGCTGCCAGGGCCTCGCGCCGTGCCTTTCGCGCCCCTGTCTGCATCTACAGGTCTAAGCAGGTCTTTCTGCAAGAGTGCAACCAGCAACGATGAAAAATCACCCGTTATCATCGCGATTGACATGCGAGGCTGCTGTTTGAGTGGGGGTTGCTAGTATCTTAGGCATGTAGTTTGGTGTGTTGTGCCTCCTGGTGTTGATGTAAGAAGGGTGTATCTCGGGTCATAGAATATACGACATATAGGTACATCAACATAAGACCCTTTCAATGCCTCTCCAACTAACGTAGTGGGAAGTGTTCTTGGATAGAATTTTTAAATACAGATATATTAGATTCTATAGACATAGAATGAGTAAAGGAATGTATAGAGCTAAGTTTTAATTTGGTTAGGCTGAGGATGTCCGTCGCAGGTAACTAGTTGCCCCGTTATATTTCTCACTAGGCTTAGTGTTCTTCAATTTCTGTTTCCTTGTGACGCATGAACCTAGCCCCATGCCTTTCTTGATTGCTTAATTCGTATTATACCAAGATATAAGTCGTGGACTTACATGACAAGTACCTTGTTCCTTCGACGTAAGAGTACTTATCACAATAATTGAGAATGAAAAGGGCTTGGCAATCGAGCTAGGACATCCGTAGACAAGTACATTGTCTCGGATAGGAACAAGGGCCTCAATTGTAGCTCCAGCCGATGCAACATAGTTAAGTACCACTTTACCGTTAGGGCCAGTGATAGAAAACAACAGCATTGCGCGGCCCTGTGCATCATCATAAAGGGAGTATAAGTGCCAGCCTTAGCAGGAAATGTGTTTGACCTAAACTAGGTTTACCCCTGGTTGTGATGTTGGATTTATATAGCCAACACGCGAGAAGAGATCGCTGTCTAGGTTTTGCCATCCGCTTACAGCAGTATCGCCAATCCACAGTAGTGCACCATCATCAATATCTGCCTTAAACGTGAATGTGTATGATCCAGGGTGGAAATAGGCAATATGGGCGACAACAGAAAAGTCCATATGGGGAATAGTCTGGTCATAGAATGGAGTTGTAATAATACTATTCAATACAGCCACGCCAATATATTTAGTGACGCCCGTAACGTCTGGGGTTTGACCTGTGAAAATAATTTCTGGCTTGAAGTTACGGATCCATTGCCCATCGACCATATAGTCATTGTTATAAGCGATTTGCCTGGGGGAAGAGTCGGTTCCTGGTGCTTGCTTACCACCCCAGTATGCCCACTGAACGCCAGGAGTACAGGACGGAGCTGGCACAGTCCCAGTAATGCTAATAGTGCAAGGATGAATGGAGCCTGAAGGTGGCACAATTGTGATTGTTGCAGAAGTAGTGCCAGTCACTGTTGTTGTAATAGCTGTGTCTGGCGGTGTGGTTGTGATAACAATGCTTGTAGTGCAAGGATGAGCACAGTCCGTAGGTGGATTATTCGTAGCTGTTCCAGGAACATTGCCGGAGACTGTAGTTGCAATAACTGTATCTGGCGGCACTGTAATTGTAGTGTAAGGATGAGTGCAGTCTGCAGGTGGTGTAATCGTTGTTTTTTCAGGAGCTGTTCCAGGAACAGTATTTGTTACAGCTGTGTCTGGCGGAACAGAGGAGGACTTGCTAGGTGCAGTTGTGATAATAACACTTGCAGTGCAAGGATGCGTGCAGTCTGCTGCTGGTGGGATTGTGCTTGTGCCTGGCTTAGGCCCATTAACTGTAGTTGTAACAGCAACATCTGTGGGTTGCCCAGGCGTGGTAACAATAATAACACTAGTTGTACAAGGATGTGTGCAATCTCGGGCGGTGTTATTGTTGTTGTTCCAGGCGCAGTGCCAGGCACTGTAGTAGGAATTGCTGTATCAGCAGGTTGACCAGGTGTAGTAGTAATAACAACACTAATAGTTCAAGGACGAGTGCAATCCGAAGAAAGAGTAAATCGTGGTTGTTCCAGGAATAGTTGCTTCATATGCAACATTTCGTCCCGCGTAGTATCGCCTAATGTCAGGAACTCGGCAAATATGACAAAAGAGCAATTGACGGTTGGGATATTGAGCGTGAAGATAGCCGTGGCAAAAACATTTGTCACATACTTGGTTACATTAGGAGACTGGGAAAACTGTGCCACGACGTGGGTAATAGCTGTACAAAAGTCGGATTGGGTTAGCTGGGCGCAACCAACTAATGTAAATCTAGCATATACGCGCGCGAGTGGTAGCGACGTCGTTGCGACTTTGTTCACCAGTGAAGCCAACCATCTTAGTACGGACTATAAATGACAAAGTCGGCTTTATGTCCAGCAGATTTGTCAACAAGGCGAATATCAACAAAGGGTTTGTACACTTCTGAGGGAGAATGTATGTGAAAAGCGTGACGAAGTCGAGAGCGCTGGTGGGTGTACGGAGTAATAACTAAGATCGATGCTTTGCGTTGTTGATGTTCGGGGACATTGCCGCGAGCGTCAAGGGTATGAGGGTAATTTAGTTGCGCCATCCAACAGACCAGCGACATAACCGGTCAATTTGTGAGGAGTTCGAAGGGAAATCCCTCCATATTAGTGGGAGTACAGTAAATCTTAGGTCCAAAGGATGTTTGCGCTGGTCCAGAACGGGTGTATTTTTGGGCAGAATGGCATATGCCAAACTCTTCACCGCCTGCCAAAAATACAAGATTTACTGGAACCCCCTCCATAGTCGCACACGGGTACGGCTCATCATCCACGTGAGGCGCGTACTCTGCCCCGTTTTCCTGGACACCAGTGTAACACTGGTGAATCGCCATGGACCAGGCGATGTAGCCAGGATCGGAGATCCGCCACTTAAGGACCTGTCGTGCCTCCTATGCAGCGACGAGGTCGTCGTAGTTAGCCTAAGGAATAGTCAGCGATCCGCTCGTGAGGACAAGACAATACACGAAACCACATACAGGACCTGGAAGGGAGGCAGGCCCGCAGAGCACAGCATTCAGGTGCTAGCGAGACACCACATATTGCTGAAAAGCAATAGTGGCCTCCTAACAACGAAGTATTGGCGAAGCACAGGATATTCAGTGGCGTGTCACAAACCCGAGCACAAGAAGCTGCGCCCGTTAAGCCAAATGCTGTCCTGTGGACGGTCTCTGCGTGGTTAAAATTACCCAAGAGAACCACCGCACATTGGGCGATACGGCGGCGATTCGGCTCTGAAAAAGAGGTGGACGTCCTCATCGTTGTTTAAGTTTTCGACGGCTTTCGCCGCTGAAGCAACCTCCTCCAGCCAGGCAAGCGCTATGCGTAAGTCGGCGAAATCACCGGCCATCGCGGCCACGCACTGTAACACCGTTAGGAATCGCCAGGAAGCCGCCAAGGAGTCGACAGGCACTCACGGGAGAACAAGAGTCGTTGCGGTGCACATCTTGTATGCACCGACCCGTGATCGTGACCTTCCCACGCCGGGCGACGATGTCGCGTTATGTCGCTGGTCTGTTGGATCGCGCAACTAAATCACCCTAACACCCTTGAAGCTCGCGGCAATGTCCCCGAACAGATTTGACAAAAGCGGCATCGTCATGAGCAGAATCGTCATTCGCGGCCGACACAGCATCCATAGTAGGAGAGTCCGCTCTAGAAACGTCGCTGGCCTGGTCGCCTCTCAAGCCGTGGCAGCAGTGCCCAGGCGTTAAGCATATTGGTCCTATTCGTTGGACAGACTAGGAATCACAAAAAGAGGACGATAAGGAAAGGCGATGTAGACGCGAATAAAGAGAAGGAAACAGCGGTGGAAAAGGTAAGGTTGTGAAGAATACAGTAGAGGCATCTGAGATGTAAGCAAAAAATAGAGAAAGCAAAGTAACAAGGAAAAGCGAGACAAGAAAGAGGAAAAAAGTGAGTTTGTGATTTTAAGGTGGCGGGTTGGCAGCTGTCAACCAACAGAGGCGCCAGCTGGTGACAGTTACAGGTTCCACTTTGGTGACAACACAAGTTAGGCAACGTTTCTTCGCGGGCGGAGTAGGGTGACCTGGAACGACCTGTGACACCCCCGCAAGTTAGTGGGAATGAGAGTCATGCCGATGTAGCTCTTTGTAACTCGGGCCGTTGTTCGTACTTCTGGGAACGGTATAATTGGCACGTACATCAATGTGCCTTCTACAGTAAACCTTTCAACGGCTCACGAGTGAATCAGAAATTATCTTGTTGGCCTATCGAACGACATGAGAGAAGGCTTCTGGTACTTCTCTACTTCATAGCAACCTACTTCTTGATTCACAGTTGTAGTGGAGCTACTGGTGGTGCCGCAGCTGTACCATGCAGAAGCTTCCAAAGGGATGAAGCGGCAGAAAAGAGGCGCCATCAAGGGATTGTATTGGACTCGAGTAGGTGACAGATACTAAGCAGATTGAATTACTCGACTTTTCAACTGATTTCGATTGACATCCCCGGCCGGTACGCTGCTGGGCGCTTACCGCCACCAAAGGACTGAGGGTTGGCCCGAAACGTAGCACGTATTTCCAACTTGTCTGACTGTCAACTTCACTTGGCTCCTTCATCGAACCCTGCCTTAGAGCAACAATCAATCATGGGCAATGTATAGATAGCCTCGTAACGAGCTCAGGATAGGTCTCCGAAATTATTATTACTAGCCGCGTGACTGGGGTGCAGGTGTAATCCTGTTGCAATCCAACAGTCACTATGTATACATGCATGCTTAAAGGTACCTATGCATTGAAAACGGAGATATATAGGGACTTTATGCTAAGAATCATAAGTCGTATCAGTTCATGTCATGTCAACGCCGCTCTAGCGGATTTAATACTTGTCGTGCTAGAGAACGCAGGCCGGAGTGAAACAGCGAGTCTAATCTCAGCCATTCTTGGTTCAAGAGTCATTAAAAACCTTAGCCTTGATCTCACTCGCCATCAACCCTGATCTCTCCTTCGTGGCGATTAAATTCGCATCATTCGCCAGCTTCTCTATGGCTCTGTCCCTGCCCGCCCCCGCCTGACTCTGACCCAGACCCTGCACCGCCCTAGTTCGTGTAAGACCTAACGTCAATTCTTTGATCTTGGAGCTTAAATCAAACATCTGCTTGCTTCCATAGTCACGGTTTGTCAGCAAAGGGCTCTGGCTAAGCGTTTGAACCCAGTATTTGTGCCACAGCAGTTCCAGCAGACGGGAATCCAGGGTGCTTTTAAAATGTGACACCTCCATACTGTAATATCTGCTCGCATGGGCACCAAACTCAGCAGCCTTGGCGAGAGGCACAGCCTGGAACCCATCTGAGGTCTCAGCACCGGGTTCGGGCTTGTGGTTGGGAGGGTACGTGCGGAATGCACCAATTTCGACCTTGCCGGCGCTGACGGTGCGATCAGGGTCTATGACAACCGCAAGAAAGGGATCCTGAAATTGCTGTTGCATAGCTTGGGTTGCGACGTCGATACCACTGAGCCAGCATCCGTAGCCCGGATGGCTGTGGTACCACCCCACGACATTTTCCTCTCTTCCCTGGGCACGGCATAGGTCGAGATACTCAACTAGGTATTCATTCGCCTCGTCCTGTACGTTGACCCGAGTTTCTGTGCCTTCGACGGGCAGCCTAAACGCATCGGTGACAATGAATGTATCGCCGTCAATGTAGCCTTGCATAAGGCCCATGACTTCGAGGTTGCCTCCAGACCGGGCGTGCATGGTCATTTTGATCAGAGCAACCGCGCTGATTCGCACATGTTTGAAGTAATTCGGATCCTGGGCCCAAGGCCGAGCGATCGCCGCTACCTTTTGCGCTTCGGGATCGTAGTTGTAGAGTGCGTCACGTTGCGGGTCGACCAGTTTGACATTGTTGTCCAGCTCTATTTGAGACCGGTTAGCCGAGGGACGATGAGAGGAAACGCAGGGTAAGTTGATTTACCCCAGAACTTCAGAGCCCTCTCCATTCTGAGTTTACGGCTGCGCTTGACTCAATAGTTTTAATTGATGGAAGATAAGAATCCAGAAGCATTGAGGACTGTTCATCTCTGCCTCGCATCAGTTTGCACGATGGCCGACAGTGTGTTATCGATAAGAACCCCCAGTCGCTGGCAGGTGCTTGCGAGGTCCCATGCGAGTATCCACTTTCTCTGACGTTTGTTAGGACGTATGCCTACCCCGTACTTGCCAGACGAATTGTCGAGGCGGCTTAGCCTGGCTATCGTTGTCCGAAACGAGGAACAGCAGAGACTAGTTGATGGCGTGGGTTTGTCAGGCATTGTTAGAGGACAGCATACTGAGACGTCTGGATCATGGATGACTTAGTGGCTCGTGGAGCGCAAGGCCCATGGTCGCTCCCGATTGCGCTGAGATCCCCCTGTTACTTTTGTAAAGTGGTAGGATGGATATTCCCATGTCTGACATCTTGCGTCCTCATGTCAGGGCTGCTTACGGTGAAGTTATTACCACTGAGTGTAGGGTTTAGTAAAGGGAGAGCGAGATTTTGACAATTCCTAGCACGACAGTTGTCGTTACGGCGAAAGGAAAAGCTGTCACGCTGTCCAACCATCATGACAGAATCAATGTATCAAATCTCTTCTTATCCCGTACAGGAAGGACATCTTTCCAGATTGTAGAGCCATGCTCCAGGCCAAAAGTACATTTGTTTATGATCTACCTCCGCCCTCTACAAGCTATTCTCGTCCACCTCGTCCTGGTTTCTTCATGCTTTCGTGCAACAGATGATCCCTAACTCCGAGACGCCGATGCCATACAATTGACCAGATGGCTTGCATACATAAACCCAACCTTTTTTGTCGCCGGGCACCCCACGCTATATAACGATGTATAATTATCGTTTCGGTGGCAAGTATCTTAGGGCAGTAGGGTGGGGCTATTTCATGCCACTCTGCCAGGTGTTGGTTACTTTTTCCTTTCTCTATTAGGTGCTTATTGTGTCTTGCTTACTTCAAGGGCATAATTCCATGTACCGTAACATGGATTGGATTCTATCACCTTCATCTAGTTGTATGTACGAGCCAAGTTGCGGAGGTACCAGTCGACGAGCTTGCGTCCAACCTTGGCTTCTGAGATGTGAATCAAGTCCTGTATGACCGTTAGTCATTTCCCTATAAAATTGGATACACGGGAAATAATGAGAAGGGTACGAACTCCCTGAACAGCATAGTCGAGGTCGCTGACATTGACCAGCTCGCCCTCAAGAAGACCTTGGTCTTGGTATCGCAGCTGCTTGGTGCGCTGTTTAGTCACCAAAAGCCAGGATCGCAACTCGTCGGGCTTGACTTCCAGGAAGCCAGCCAGCTTGTTCAGGTCCATGGTGGTATAGAGTCTTAAGTATGACTTGATGGTAGGGCTCCACATGTTGGTCTTGACCTCATCCATAAAGACAGTGAGATGGTGTTCGACGGGGTCAACGTTGGATTCAGGATTGTCAAAGTCTGGCGGCGTAGGGGTGATGAACTTCGGACAGGCAGTGCGGAAGAGCTCCTTGAAGATGGGCAGCGATTCGGGACCGCCGCGTTGTAGCTTGAGCAGCTGATCGCCGTACTTCTCGCGCAGGGCGCTGTGGATGGTGTCGTCCAGTCGCGTAGGCTGGAAGGCCACGCAAATGGCGATGAGAGCATACATCTGCTCATTCTTCTTGGTAATGGAGTCGTACTGCGCGTTCTTCTGGAAGTTCTTGGTCCTCGAAACGTATATGAGGATGTGACTGAACATGCGGATGGCATCGGCGTAGCGGTGCATCATCATGTAAGAGAAACCAACGTAGTAGTATGTGGTGAAGTGTGCGGCCATGACACGCGCGAACATGGCCTTTTTATTGAGCTCAATGTCATCCAGCGTCTTTAGCGCGAGGCTGAAGTCTCCCAACAGACAGTGCACCCGCAGCAAACCGATGATGGAGAAATAACCCAGCATCTTATACAGGTTCTTGGAGCCATACTCGCCTGCAACGGCCGCCGGGTCCTCATTTCTCTTCATGGCAGCAAGTTGCTCGGTAATTTGGGATCGCTGAATCAAAGAGTACAGAACGTTTAGAACGCTGTAAGAGCCCCACGTGTTGGGGTTCTCTCGCAGAATCTGGATTTCCTCATCGTTGGATGCTTGACGAGAAATTCTCAATCGATATGATGAGAAAGAATTGAACTGGTAGATAAATTCATCGATAACATCCCAAGCCCAGTAGTACTAAGCAGACACACATTAGCTTCCTGCCCAATCTTTGAACCTTCGCTCTCATTCGAAACTGGAGCTTTTCCATGTCATAGCACATGAAAGAATCAGCTAGACTTGTACACACCGAAGGAGGTTCCAGATCCACAGGTCCCTCAGAGTTAAGGATAAAGTGGAACAAGCTGCAGTACGAGTCGTAGCTCTGAAACTTAACTTCCAGAGGCGCTGAGAAGTCGAGAGGTTGAGCTGCCTGCACGAGACGGGCCTGTATGTCGTCTGCTTGTTGAGCCATGTTCAGAGACGTGGTCTGGCTGAGCTCATCTCCATCCTCATATTGAACCTGCTCCTTGTAGTCGGCGACCAGGGCTTCTTCCTCAACATCGCTGTCATCGTCGATCGCGCGAGCCGGAGCCACGCCGTTCTGGTACGTCGACATCTTCAAATGGGCGTCAGTCCTTCGAATCGATGTCGTCGTTCGTCTCGTGTTAGGGCGAAGGCGCGGGTTTGAGGGGCATCAAGGGACCAGCCGAAATTTTGCGCTTCCAGCCGGAGGGGCTTGGGAAGCTCTCACGGAATTTTCGTGTTTGTTAGGGCTTGTGGTGCGGATATGCGTCTATCGCGAATGCTGTACACTCTGTATGCATATCGCTTGCATGTAACGAGCAAATCCAAAGGTGGGGCAGCAACGTGCAGCGCAGGGGGCATCTAGACATATTGTCATGAAGAGGGGCAAAAATGACTTTAAATGAGTTATTAGAAGAATAGGACTCACAAAATTGATGAGAAAACGTAGAAACTGCTGCAAAGAATGCACGCAGCGACCTTTCCTTCAACCTCTTTATCTATACCAAAAGCTTTTGTCCTGAACTTGAGTCATTCTCAATCATACTGCATCAAGTCTTCATTTTCACTTCCCCTCTTGGTTAGTCATGGCCCATCTTCTTGTACACCGGCCCAGAGATTGTGGAGCAAGACTTGCATTGAAGGAGCCACACATCACGACCCCCATCAGATTAGGCTAGCGAGCACCATTGCAAAGGAGGAAGAAGAGACAGCGCTGCATACAAACGCCCAGAGAAGTTCCCACGAGAGGCTGCTGTTGTCCAAAATAAAGGCTGCACATTTCCGTTAAGGGGGAATCCTGGTTCGATGCCCATCGCAATTGCTCACATCTCAACTCGCCAATGCGCAGCTCTCTCGTCATAGCCCAACATAAACACCCAAGTACACCATGCCGGTTGTAACTCCAGATAAGCTTGCAAGCCTGCAAAGGCAACCGCAAGATATAAGAAACGTACGGTGACTTGCAACTCACCGTCAAGAGATAATCTGGCACAGCTGACTGTCGATTACAGATATGTATCCTAGCCCATGTTGACCATGGCAAAACATCACTCACAGATGCTCTTCTGGCTACAAACGGCATCATTTCACCCAAGCTCGCTGGCAAAATTCGCTATCTAGACTCTCGTCCTGACGAGCAGCTGAGAGGCATCACTATGGAATCGTCAGCCATCTCGTTATATTTCTCCATGCTTAGGAGGTCCTCGCCGGACGCAGCTCCACAACCCAAAGAGTATCTCATTAACCTCATAGACTCACCAGGCCACATCGACTTCAGCAGCGAAGTCTCCACAGCTTCAAGACTCTGCGATGGTGCTGTTGTACTTGTCGATGCCGTAGAAGGTGTCTGCAGTCAAACCGTCACAGTGCTACGACAAACCTGGACGGAAAAGCTGAGACCTTTACTCGTGATCAACAAGATGGACCGCTTGATAACAGAGCTCAAGATGACGCCCGTCGAGGCTTACGTTCACTTGAGCAAGTTGCTCGAGCAAGTGAACGCCGTACTGGGAAGTTTCTTTCAAGGCAAGCGAATGGAAGAGGACCTCAACTGGAGGGAGAAAATGGAGGAGCGAGTAAACGCAGCAGCTGCCATCAAGGCCTCTGCGGACAATGGCCTTGCGGAAGCCGGAGACTTGCAATTTAAGGAGCGAGACGACGAGGACATCTACTTCGCCCCAGAAAAGAATAACGTGATATTTAGCAGTGCCATTGACGGCTGGGCATTTACATGCCGTCAGTTTGCCAGCTTATATGAGAAGAAGCTAGGCATCAAGGGTGGAGTAATGGAGAAGGTTCTATGGGGAAACTTCTATCTGGACCCCAAGACGAAGAAAGTCTTGGGTCCAAAGCACTTGAAAGGTCGCAACTTAAAGCCAATGTTTATTCAGTTGGTTTTGGAGCCCATCTGGACAGTATACCAAGCAACTTGTGGCGGTGGCAACGGCAAAGGCGATCCAACAATGTTGGAAAGAGTCACCAAGTCTTTAAACCTCTCTATCCCACCTCATGTTGTCCGAGCTCGTGATCCCCGACTTCTACTTACCACGGTCTTTGCCTCCTGGCTGCCTCTTTCCACCGCCTTATTGGTCTCTGTCATTGAATTCCTCCCATCGCCACCCTCTGCTCAAGCTCAGCGCATTCCCGATCTTATCGAGCAATCTCCTGGGTCAGAACTTGTGGATAAGGCCATCAAAGAAGCCATGATCTCGTTCAAGCACGAGAAATCAGACTTCGTAGTCGCCTACGTCAGCAAAATGGTGTCTATCCCAGCAAGCGAATTGCCCGAGAATAAAATAAAGCGCGGCAGCCGGATGAGCGGAGAAGAAGCCCGTGAACTCGCTCAAAGAAAGCGAGCTGAGGCTGCGAGAGCAGCGGCTCAGAATGCAAGCGAAAATAGCCGTGGCGGTATCACAGAGGCTCTTGACAACACTCACATCCACGATGTCAACACCGAGCAGAGTGACCAAAACACAGACCCAGAACACCTTATTGGATTCGCACGTATCTACTCCGGAACCCTCTCCGTTGGCGACAAACTCTACGTTATCCCGCCGAAATGGTCGCCGGCAGATCCTTATGCAGATCCCCAGCCCCAAGAAGTCACAGTCTCTGCTCTTTACATGCTTATGGGGCGAAATTTGGAACCCTTAGACTCGGTTCCAGCAGGCGTAGTTTTTGGCATTGGTGGTCTCGAAGGCAAGATATTCAAGTCAGGAACTCTGTGCAGCAAGCTCGATGGCGCAGTCAACCTGGCCGGCGTAAGCATGACCAGCAAGCCTATTGTCCGTGTCGCATTGGAACCTGTAAACCCAGCTGATCTCGACAAAATGATTCAAGGTCTCAAATTGCTTGTTCAAAGCGACCCTTGTGCAGAGTACCAGCAGTTCGGAAGTGGCGAGCACGTCCTCCTCACAGCGGGAGAATTGCACTTGGAGCGGTGTCTTACGGATCTCAAGGAAAGATTTGCACGATGTGACATCCAGGCTGGTGCACCTATTGTTCCTTACAAAGAGACAATTGTAAGGGCGGAGGAAATGCGTCCACCTGTGAACAGGGAGCTTGGTAGAGGTGCAATTGTAGGAACGACGAGCTCGAAACAAGTGACTATGTCTCTGCGCATACTTCCACTGCCGTCTAATGTAACGGACTTCTTGCTCAAGAATTCTGCCGCGGTCAAGCATCTCTACACGGAAACCAAACCCACAGGATCAGGGGGCGAACAAGACCAAGAGGATGGGGCTGACGGGGTTGCACCGGATACGCAAGTCACAGAGGTTAACACACTATCCGTCGAAGACTTCAAAAAGCAGCTCCAAAAGCAATTGGAGACCGGCAAGGGCCGAGATGTATGGAAAGACCGCACAAATAACATCGCTGCATTTGGTCCCGGGAGAACAGGGCCCAATTTACTCATCGACGCTACGAAAGATGACATCTTGCCGAGAGTGTTTGGCTCTAGCCAGGACAAGGAGATGACCGCACCACGCGTTGGCGAGTCCTTACATCCGAGACACCTAGCAGACAAAATCACATATGCTTTCCAACTAGCCATGGCGCAAGGACCGCTCTGTCATGAACCAATCCAAGGTGTCGCCGTTTTCGTGGAGGACATCTCACTCGCCGTCACTGAAGACGATACACCAGCGCGTGATAAACTCAGCCGACTGACTAGCGAGACTATCAAAACATTTCAAGCCTCCCTCCGATCAGCGTTCCTGGACTGGTCACCTCGCCTTATGCTCGCCATGTACAGCGTAGAAATACAAGCATCCACTGAAGTGCTTGGCCGCGTATATGACGTTCTCACCCGACGTCGCGGCCGCGTGATTGCTGAAACGATGAAAGAAGGCACACCTTTCTTCACCATCCAGGCCGTCCTCCCAGTCGCCGAGAGTTTCGGTTTTGCCGATGAGATGCGAAAGAGGACCAGCGGGGCGGCACAGCCTCAGCTAGTGTTTGCTGGGTTTGAAATTCTCGACGAGGATCCATTTTGGGTACCCTTCACGGAAGACGACTTGGAAGACCTCGGTGAGTTGGCAGACAAGGAAAATGTGGCCAAAAGGTACATGGATAGCGTAAGGAGGAAGAAAGGGTTGTTGGTGGAAGGCAGGAATGTGGCTACCAATGCGGAAAAGCAGAGAACGTTGAAAAGGTAGAATACCATTGGAAGATTTGCACTTGGCAGTAGGCGGGAAGATTTGGTCTGCGGGAGATGCCCAATCCAGGCAAAGAATGAGTATACAGGATATAAAGGCACACGCCGTTCTGGTTGAGTGTTGCGCCGAGGTTCACATTCCATCCCGTCAGCCATTATTAGTCTGTCATTGCATGATTCAGAGAGGGTATCCGGGACGGACCTTCAGTCCTGAGGAAATCGGTGCTCTTGGATGCAACATCATGTATCCGAAAAGAGATTCTTCACACTCCATAGTCCGTAGTAGAGGCACAACAGATTACGTGGCTGTCAGCATCGCACTACGAATCGGTCTGCATGGTGACATAGTGACTCACCAAGCAAAGCTTGACCAGATGCCTTCGATGTATACGTGAAACACGAGGAGCAAATAAGCAGCTCATATACCGCGCGTCGCCGTGACACCCGATACATAGGTGATCCGCACGCACATTAGGCATCAGCAGCCACATAAGCCAACGCCGCCGTGGAAATGCATCGTGACAGCACGTCATGAAAAGTAGACAAGCCACTCTGGACCGTCCAAAGGATATTGCGCTTCAAGCGAAAGTCCATATGCCACCTTTGCGGCACGCCGCCGCTGCCAGATCCAAGACGCAAGCAGGCAGGTGATAACTAGTTAACTATCGCAGCACAAACAATTGCTCTCCGCAGATCCGCCAAAGATCCGCGCCACTTTTGCGAGGGGCCCACTTTTTGTGCCTTTGTGTCCAAATGGTAACCAATTCGAGAAGAATACTTCGTATAGCGAGCGCTAGGGGATTCCAGGGACCAAGGCTCAAATGGCAACGGCCAAAGGCAGAGTCTAGCCGCGCAAAAGAAGAAAAAGGGGACGATCACTTGACCTCACGCAACAACGCCGCGTTTCCTTCTCGGACCCCTCCCTCCTCTCTTCATCCCCATTCCACATTTTACCTACCTGCCGTTACAGTACAAAATTGATGTCTTCTTGAACATACACACTTTACCAAATACCGGTTTCCACAGTGCATATTCGCTTCACTTCTTTACCATCTTTAACAAGTCTTATTTATTCCGATCCCCGTCACTCCTTGTTATTTGTTATTTCATTCATTTCTATTTTATCCTCCCTTTCTTCTCGCGCCTCATTCGCAGCTCTTAGCCGCTCCCCCCCCTCCTCCCCCCCCTCCCTCCTACGGCTCGCTGGTCGTGTGTGACGACGCTAGAGTCACTTTACGCACAAGAGTATCCAACACCTGGGGGGCGCCACTGTTTCGCTTCTTCGCAGATCCCTTATAGAGAATACGTGCTGGTGTTGCTTGCGACCTTGGAGATTTGATCCTTCCCTCTTCTGACTCCCACTCGCCACGACGACCCCAACGTGAGGGTCAAGTGGAACTCAGGGCATCCCTCTCTGTCCGGCCATGCCTCTTCTCGGCGGCAAAGGGAACAAATTCAAGGTCGATCCGCCCAAGATCCGGATTGAAAAAGTCGTCGTAGAGCGGGCGTTGACGCCTAGCAAGCCGAAGCCGAAACATCGATCTGGCCCTGCCTCTAGTGGTGTTGTATCATCGCGATCCTCGCCTGCTGCACAACCGTCGCCGAAGCCCTCGTCTATTCGTCACAAGAGCCACTCGCCGTACCCTTCGTCGTCGGATGAGAGGCGTCTGGAGCGGAAGCGCAAAGATAGTGCATCGGCGTCGGTGAAACCGTCCCCCGGATCAGAGCGTATTGCGTTCGACAAGGATAGTGACAACGAAGACGATGGCTGGATGAGCCTGGATGCGAGGAAGAGGCAGCGCAGAGGCATCTCTGAAGACAAACCTGTGGACTCGAACCGCAAGTTTCGACACCGGCGGGCCTTTGAGGGTCGCAATGACAAGCTCAAGTTTATTCACGCCGTCGAGGTAGCGTCGTTGAACGCAAAGTGTGTGCCTATCATGGGCGCTTTAAAAGAAGATGTTGCGATAGAGCTACAGTATCCTAGCATGCAACCCAGAGAGAAGTACGTATCATGCATCGTCACCATCTTGCTATTGAGTGGAAGGGGGAAGCAGCAACTATGTAAACATGTTTGTTCTAGAGCAATGCTAATCATTCATTCTTTTCTCCTTGGAACAGATTCGAGTTGGTTTGGGGCAAAGACAAAATAGATGCTGTCGAAGCTAGCATAAAAATAGTTCGCTATGTCGCTGAGACGTATCTGACCGACGAGGAAGCAGAGCCATTCACAAACATCAATACCGGATTGATTCGACGACTGGAGAAAGCATCAAATCGGAATATTCAGGATCTGGCTGGTTTCAAAGCCGCCTTGCACGAGTACAACGAGACTTTACTGGGGCTTGTCGAAGACGGAATTATTGCGAAGAATCTAGACGCCATGCACGAACTGCCGCAGCATTTAGTGGCCTTTATCCTGGACCAAGTCTATGATCGAACAGTAGCACCGAGTGTGGAACTGCTTTCAAGATACGAAAATGGAACCGACTTTGTCTATGGAGAGCTGTTACATCCCTTCATTTCGAAACTTCTCGTGGAGCAGACGAAAATGACTTCAGACCAAGTGTTTGTTGATCTAGGTTCTGGTGTGGGCAACGTGTGCCTGCAGGCTGCGCTTGAAATTGGCTGTGAGAGCTGGGGCTGCGAGATGATGGAGAACGCTTGCAACTTAGCGGAGCTTCAGATCAAGGAGTTTGAGGCGAGGTGTATGTTGTGGGGGATCAAGCCCGGTAAAGTGCGGCTCGAACGGGGAGACTTCCGCAAGAACCACGTCATACACGAAGCGCTCAAACGGGCAGATGTTGTACTCGTCAACAACAAAGCTTTTACATCGCAACTAAATGACGACCTAGTGCGCATGTTCTTGGATTTGAAACCGGGTTGTAAGATTATCTCGCTGAAGTCATTCGTTGCTGAAGTCAAAAGCAGCCACAATATCAACGATGTGGGTAGCACCATTCTTGACGTGGAAGAATGCACATATCCAGAAGGATTCGTAAGTTGGACGAATGCCGGTGGGCCGTATTTCATATCCACCCGCAAATGATTGCACCTGCAGTGGACCAGCGTCATTGTCAGTAAATGATTTCAAAAGTTTGGATACGCATAGAATAAATAGCTGGCACTTTTGCTTACCCATGAATTGGAACTTACCCATGCATTGAAAGGGCAAGAACATCAGCAAAGCCGAGGGAAGGAATTTATATACCCCCAATATATCGCTTAGTGCAGGAAGTTTTGATGTTCCTTGACTTTCTTTCTCCGAGATATTTATAGATGCTTCAAGTTCCGCAGTCAATATGCTGCGTTTGTAGTTATCTTATTTGTCGAAGAGAGGCTCATTGGCGAGATTCATGGCTTCTGCTTCTTGAGCCATACGTTTCATCCATCGATCAACCAGTTCCTTGTTCTCCGTTTTGACCTTGTCCCTTTCCGTCTCGGCCACGGACATCTGGAGATTTAGTGTGATCATTTCATCTTGAACTTGCTATCATTCCCAATGTCATTCAGTGTTGCCAGAATGATGCAGCATGCTTACAGACTGGACTTTATAAGTACGAGCATACCTCTAGCAGTTTTCGCTTTTCTCGTAGTTCATGCTCTCGGTCTTTTAACCGAGTTGTAAGCATCGTCATTTCTGTATTGAGATGCTTGATGGCACGGAAATCTTCCTTTGACTTGGCTCGCAGCTTCGTTAGCTCCTCTTCTGTCGTTCGTAGCCGACTCTCTATGACGCCCTTGGACCGGAGAGATTCCGCTAGGTCCAGACGTAGCTGGGCAATACCATGGTCATTTGTAGTTGGCAAAACTCCTGGCTTCGATGAGGCTGTATTAGGGGTGCCGCTGGCGTTCGTGATACGAGATTCCAAGGCTGCCTTCTCTGCCTCCAGCACAGATATGCGATCGGCCATCTGTGAGCCTGTCGAGCTGGTTAGTCTGGCTGATCACTACTCAAAAATCCCCCGCGAAGTGGAATAGACGTGAGCAAGTGTGGGTTATGGACAAACATGTCTGGACAAGCTCCATATTGATGGGGTTTTTAAGTTCAGCGTCCTTAATGGACGTGATGTATTCCTCTCTCCAGCTCGTCATACTGATTGTGTAGCAAGATTAGATGTGTCCAAGTTGTCCTGGTCGTTGATAGATATTCGACTGAGTAATCACTGATGAGAAGAGACTGCTTGGCGGGGCAGGTGCGTCCCTAATTCCCTAAATTGCGACTGTCGCGTTTTACCCGAGGAATAGCCCCACTTCTCAGCGGCGGCATAATACCTTAGGAAGGTGCTGAGCTGCCTGAGCTCTTCTACAGCGACATATTTCGAGTCTACATCTCACCGAGAGCTCTTGTCCACCTCACGGTTTGATTAGTTTTAGTCATCGCGCGCCTGCTAACTCGCGGATCCCCACCACTCTAGTGTATTATCTTGCGTTTCTCATTGCAAAAAGCGATCCAGAATGTACCGTATCCTATAATGGACACCCTGCATGCAAGAGCGGACTGGGAGACTGTAGGTGACAGGTCGTTCCGCAAGACACAACAATACACAGAAGTGTTCGACCAGGACCTAGACCTCGATAATTGTGTTGTGGCTGGAGCACCTTGTGCTGGAGCACTGGGTAAGCACATCTATTCTGGAGGACTTCGCCAGGGACTCGTTGGAGAGCTGTCTGTCAACATTCATGGCCCTGGCGATGTTTCTATGGAGTTGCCTGATTTGGTGACTTGTGGCCTTCTGGCGGAACTGCTGGACTAATTCATACATTTGAAACCCCCTTTTTTTGTTGGGAGAGAAGAGCACGAGAAAAAAGAAGAGTAGGAAAACAAAATAGAAAATATTTACTAACTTGACGTTAGCGCTCTGGCGTGATGGCTCAAAACTTCAAGCTCACCAAGCTGGGCGATCCTCGAAACCCACCATTGATATTTACAGCTTGGCGGGGAAGAAGCTTCGATCTATTCCTTGGGACAATGGTCACATCCGAAGCTTGGGTTGGTCAGAAGATGAGTCTCTCTTAGTCGTGACGGCTGATGGGAATGTTCGTTGCTATGATTTGCAAGGAGATTTCAGCAACTTCACCCTTGGTCATGGTGCGGATAACTACGGGGTTGAGTCTTGTCGGTAAGGTCTCAACTGCAGGAATCATGTTTGGAGTTCACTAAGAATGTCGGACAGTTTCTATGGGAGCGGTATGGTAGCTCTTCTAGGGAACAACACTCTGGTGATGGTTTCGTCATATTCAGAGCCACGACCACGACTTTTGGCACCAATTCCCGACGGAGAAGTTCACTCTTGGGCAATTATGTCCCCGGACAACACTTTGTCGAGGTCTGTCGAGGTCCTTGTGAACATCGGATCTACAGTTTTCATCGTTGACGTCACGGATTGTGAGGACAAGTATGTTGATAGCGGTCCTTTCAGCTACCTGAGCGTGTCCCCAGACGGTCGTCTTATCAATCTGTATTCCAAAAGCGGAACAGCACATATAATCTCCAGTGACTTCCAGGAGAAGATTTTCGAGCACAATTCAGATTCTCAGACGCCGCCCAGATATGTCGAGTGGTGTGGAAGCGACGCCTTGATTGCTTGGGAGGATGAGGTGCACATCATTGGACCTGGCGATCAGTCATCGTCTTACATATACGACAGTACGAGAGTACACCTAATATCTGGTATGTCCAAGTCACTGATTGCTATGCGAAATCACCCTAACCTCGGACAGAATACGATGGAGCAAGGCTCATCACTAATGATTTTTGCGAGTTCTTGGAAAGAGTGCCTACGGATACATTGGAGGTATTTGGCCATTCGTCGGAGTCATCCCCTGCCTCTATCCTACTGGACGCCGTTGGGCAACTGAAACTAGAGTCACCAAAAGCAGACGATTATATTCAACTAATTCGAGGTAATCTAACCGAGGCTGTGGACACGTGCGTCAACGCGGCGGGTCGGGAGTTTGAGGTTAAATGGCAAAAAAAACTTTTGAAGGCGGCATCTTTCGGAAAATCGGTACTTGATATTTATAACAGCGACGACTTCGTGGAAATGTGCGAAACATTGCGCGTGTTGAATGCCGTGCGTGACTTCAATATTGGCATGCCTCTGTCATTCGAGCAATTTCATCGTCTCACACCTGAGAGGTTGATTCGGCGATTACTCCAACGCCATGAGTATCTGTTAGCGTTGAAAATTGCTACATATCTTAAGCTCCCTACTGACCGTATCTATGTTCATTGGGCGTCTACCAAGGTTCGTGTGGGTGCTGAGAACGACGAAACATTGTGTCGACAAGTCGTGGAGAGACTATCAGGAAAGCCAGGTATTTCGTTCGAAGAAATTGCGATGGCTGCCTATCACGAAGGCCGCAGTCGGCTAGCAACAGAGTTACTGAACCATGAGCCGCGCGGTGGAAGACAAGTGCCTCTCTTACTGGATATGGAAGAGGATGAGTTGGCGCTTGATAAAGCTATTGAGAGCGGCGACAGTGACTTGATCTTGTTGGTTCTAGTCAAGCTCAAGAAGAAGCTGCCCCTGGCGTCCTTTTTCCGAGTCATTAACTCTCGCCCGACTGCAACAGCCATGATAGAATCTGCGGCCGTTGCGGAAGGCGATAACACGCTGTTGAAAGATTTATACTATCAGGACGACCGCAGAGTCGATGGAGCCGATGTGTTCATCAGGGAGTCTTTGCAGCAACCGGATGCACGCACGTCTGCAGACAAGCTAGCATTAGCAGCCAAGCTGCTTTCCGATTCGAAGGAACACGTTACAGAGCTCTATGCTTTGAAAGAGACCACGACGCTCCTTCGAATGCAAGAATCCCTGAACCGGGATTTGAGGGATTCATTCACAGGCCTTAGCGTTAATGAAACCATGTTTAAGCTTATTCGACTAGGCTATCATGGTCGCGCAAAGAAGGTTCAAAGCGAATTCAAAGTTCCAGAGAAAGTGGCATGGTGGATTCGGTAGGTTGACGCACCTAGGGTTACTCAAGGCCAATCAATTAAGGCGCTGTGGTCTGTCTTCTGGTCAACGCATCACTGACGATAGCTTTTCCAATACTCTAGACTCCGCGCGCTGGTTGCAAAACGAGATTGGACGGAAATCGAAGAAATTGCTAAGAACAAGAAGAGTCCTATCGGTTGGGAGGTACGTTGTGACAAACGAATTGCGGTTAAGCATCTGGATTTTTGTGAACTTTTCCCACTTGCCAAAACTATTATTAATGAAATAATGTCATGGATCTTGTGGATGCTAACTCGTCTTTTCAAAAGCCCTTCTTCAACCTCACATTGCAGGCGGGCAGTCCTCATGTAGCAGCTATCTTCATTCTAAAATGCACAGATTTAGATTTCGATGAGAAAATCAACATGTACGAGAAATGCGGAATGCGAGTAAAGGCAGCAGAGGAAGCCGTTCGACTCAAAAACGTAGAGGCGTGGAAAAGGCTACTGGAAGCCGCAGGGCGAGGATCGCAGGAAGAACGGGAGATTGAGAGACTAGGGAATGCTGCTTTCAAGAAGTGAACCTGAAACGAAGTTTTGACGTGATCAACAATTAGTCGACCACATAGCTGCATACAACTAATTGTATGATAGTGTTCTTCTAGGATATATGGGTAGGAGCCGCACGTCCAGTCCCGATTCGTCACACATGCCTAAACCCGGGCCTTTTCCTCGATAGGGTTTGGAAAGTATAAGACCCTGTGTTCCATTTACCTTACAAATGAAGCGATGCAGATCGTAGAGTCGAAGTATGAGACATAGCGGGCATGCACGTGTCTTACGTGCTCCGGGTTCGACCGACCTGGGGTTTGAGATAGGACCGAAACGAGTGGCGCCCTAGACGTAATTATGTTTTCGTGTAATTGCCAGGGACTATTCAGGTTCGCGTGTATAAAAATCGTGGATATTACAGTGACTCGGTAATTGTAGGAGAACAATAAAGAAAATGCCCGGTGGAGCTATTGTGATGTTGCTGTTGGCGCCAAAAACCTCGTAACTGAGCATGGCCAATCATGCTGGTCTTGTCACTCATTCCGTTCACACGAGGAGAATTAACTCATACAGAATACACATATCCACCCAGACTCAAAGCATTATCAGCGGCAGCGCATACCCGCCTTCTCTAGTGGTCGAGATGGCTCCAGAAGACAGCACGAGACACGACTGAGCATTTTTTATGGCTGCAATGGCCACACCGTGTGCTATTTATAACCTTCGAGGGCCGAACTTATTATATCTTCCGCTAAGACGCCACGGCTGACTAGGTCTGAAACACCGCATGTCAGACTTGAGTGAAAGATGACAGAGCGATGAAGAAATATGGAGTGCCGTGCGTAATGGTGCGTGGGTTGCTGGCAGAGGGACGCACTAGAAGATGGAAGGGATGAAAAGAAAAAGAAAAAGAAATTAATAATAGGTCGGAAAAGACATTGTTTGAGCGAGCTGGTGGCTGAGGCGAAGTCTTTGACTTGATTTGTGTACGTTGCTATAAATCGACAAGATTAACTATCTAGGTAGTTACCGGGCGGGACTTTAATTGAGACCTGGAGCTCGTCTCTCCTTTATAGCATTGCATTCAATTAATTGATCACGCATTTGAAGCTAGATGTAAAATAAAAACTCACCATTAGATAGCTGATCTCTATTTGCCAAATGAAGACATCTTCCGCTCAGTTCGATCTTATTGTAGAGGTGTATAAAACATGAATTCAATCCAACCGTTGGCATTCTGCTCACCCTGGCGTTGGCTGAACGACGGTGATCAGTGACAACTTGCATGCTTGCTGGATGCATACGCGGATGATCACTCGGAGTGTTGGTTCGATTGCATAGAATTCCTTCGGTGGGTGGGGCGGCTGACCAAAAATAAGCTGGCGGGCTTTCCCTCCTTCCGACCGTAAGACTTTTCGGACCGACAAGGATGTCGTCCCCCTTTAACAGTCACAACGACAAAGACATGTATGTACTGTGCCAAGGAATGGTCAGGTTAATCCGATCTTCGCCGGGACACCCATCCGAAGGTCCGCAAGAGACTGTCAACCCATGGATTGTTTACATCCCTTTAGGGTCTCCGATTGCAATTGAGTTAGAAGGTGAGTAGACAAGTGAGGTGGAACCTTTCATTCCACAGCTAGCAATGTGATATTCTATCGAAATTGGGCTTCAAATGCACTAGTCGTGGCTGATTGTATCAAGACGGTCAAATTTACGAAGTTGATGTTCAGTGTCTGGTTTTATTGATGCCAGCGGACATTCCCACAGCACTGTGAACACACACAAGGCACATAGGTCTGCTGAGTCTCGTGAGGTAGCACTATAATTATTCATCCATCTATCATGGCCTTCGACGTAGTAGAAGTTTTATGAATGCCACGAATTTCCTACTACAGACCTCCACGAAATCGGTAACATCCCTAGTTGGAAACAACTCAGCGGTTGTATGACTAGTACTTAGGTAGGTAGATGAAGTGTGTAATACTCTTGCTTATGGTCCTTCAACGGGTTGGTACGGAAGTAGCCGATGCTCAATGACGTGCAGCTCATTCGGCTTCAGTTGACATTGGTAAGCGACGGTGTCAATTCTCATTCAGAATTCTGATAGGCCAGCTTGAAGTCAGTAAAAGAATATTCCGTTGATTATTAAACTCACATCTTAATAGTTTAAGCGCCCGTGGCTTGACAGTCTTTCGCGGCCGTTCGGCGCCTCCAGCAAATAGCTGCAATCTTAGTGAGTCAGGATAAGCCACTTACCGATCGGACACGGCGACACTATGTATGGTCCATCGAGACCCAAAGGGCTGAATGTCAATCGTTGTGGCTGCGTCATTGCGCTGGGCAGTTCCACATGGGCCAGAGAAGCCCCGGGTGCAGTTGAGGGCCAATGTGCTCCCCGAACGCAAACGAGGCTTAACATCAACGATTCATCAGTTCGTCCCATCGTCGGTTGACGACGTAGATATCACCTTGCGTGTAAGCACATACATTGGACATGTGTAGAGAAACATGAAAAACACAATGCAGCTGATGCAATGGCTCAAGAATCATCCGGTCCCCTCTCATGCACCTCAGCAGACAACTCCTACTGGAATTCCATGTGATCAATGGCCCTGATTTCACGGAACTGATCAAGTCCACGCGACATGCCGCAGTTGGCCCAGCGGCTTGGGTGCAGGTCTCGGACTGGTTCCGAGACCTCAGTTGGCTGCTTTCGAGCTCAGGAGCAGACGCTTCCGGACACATGGGTCGTCTCAGTGAGTATAGCTGCTATTTGTGTTGCTATCTGAACTGTAGTTTTGCTTTGTGCTCCATAGCCGTGCTTCGTTCGACCTTGCGACGGCCTACGGCGGGCCACCAAAGCCACCAAACGGCCTCGCCCACATACAGACTAGCACAGTAGGCATAATACTCAGTAGGCTTTGGAATCTGGCGGCGGCGGCGGCGGCGACGGCGAGTAATAAAATATTATGTGGCGAAATGCACAATTGGGATGGCGCGTACCACTGGATGTGATGAGGCAGCTGCTAGATGAGGATGATCCGACGAGCCGGAGAAGCCGTACAGAGTGAGGGATATCATGGGAAAGAATAATTAGTATGCCTCTCATTGTCTCCTGAAGAAGGAAAGACTGTTGACCTTGTCAAGTCCAAGAGCTCTATTCCAGGGCATTTCGACGCTGCAGCCTCATTCTGCTCTCGACCGTTCGACAGCAGGTGCAGGCAGGCAGGCAGGTAGGCATGTGACCTGCTCAAGTCGCAACTGCTCTACTAGGTGAGAGCGGAAAGTAAGACCAGGCCAACCAAACCAGGACCAAGCCAGGACCAAGCCAAGGCAGGAGGACACCACACAGGACCACACACACACCCGGCGCGAGCGTTCCCTGGGTGTGTGGACAGCGTGGACGAGACGGTTCCAGCCCAGCCCAGCCAGGCTGCGTGCGAGTTTAGGTGTTCTAGAGTCACTTCACCAGAGCCAGATAATACTAATAAAGGGTCGCTACCCCTCCGCAGTCCCGCCAAGGCTTTTTTTCTTGACTTGAAGAGTTTACAAACTTCCTCTTTCTTCTGCTACTGGTGATCCGCCCTCGTTCGATTTCTCAGGGACAGCCCCCCAACTTGCGTCCATCAGCAGCCGATAACGTGCATACGAAGCACAAAAGGGGTTGGCAAGAAAGAGCCAGTGGTCCAGCTGATGCCGACGCAATCCAAACCGAGTCTACCACCGTCCTCGACTTCGATCTCTACTTCATTCCTTCCTCGTTCCTTCCTCTTGTCATTCTCATTAGCCTGAGGTGTCTGTCTGTTCTGTGACGCGGATAAGTGCAAGTACAGGAGGAAAGCACAACCAAGTCGGTAGTAGCACTGCCATCCCGCTCCGGCCCCCCTTACCTCCTTTGCTCCTCCCCGTTTCTCGTTTCCGCCTCCCTCTAGTTAGTTGTTGCCGGCAGCGCACTTCTTGCACCAAGAAGCCTGAAGCTCCCGTTTCCAGTGGTCTGTCTGGTGGCCTGGTGGCGCAGTGCTTCTGCCACCAGCACTCTGCTCAGGCTCCTAGCAGCAGTCTCCACTGGCCATTTTTGCCCTAGTCTCGACTTTGACTTCCTCGACCGATTTGTGGGTTGTCAAACGGGAAAACGGCCTACCGGCGTCAATCGCAGACCATCGAGCCTCTGACAGACCATCTCCTGATCACCGCTCCTGGCGGCTTTCATCGATTCAACATGTTCTCGCAACCAGTGTCGTCCTCTTCGGGACCACCAGTCACTAACTCAGTCTCGCCGTCTCGGCCCAGCCGACTCCGCGGCTTGAGCTACCTGCGCAACTATACACACAGTCACCTCCTCTCGCGCGACTCTCACCACTCTGCCAGCAATAGTAATAGTAACAGCAGCGCCAACAGCAGCGCGTCTCCCCGCTCCATGCCGAGTCAGACTGGTGAGAGTTTGACGCGATCAGTCAGCTACACCCCCTCTTCGAGTTTGTCTGCCGTATCGCAGAACCCAAACCGCCTCACCCTTGTCAACACTTCCCCAGACGCTACTCCGTCACGAGATAGCAGTGGTGTCGCATCATCTCGCGCTACCTCGGGCAGTTCCCCGCCAACGATCCCTGAAGTTGTTTCGCCCATTGCCCAGTCCACCAGCCTTAGCGGCTTGCCAGAAGTGTCAAATGCACGAAACTCTACCGACATGAATGCAACCCGACCGCGAGCTGTGAGCACCGGTAATCCCCCTGCCGGCGCCGTTTCTTTACCTACCGGAACCAACAGTGGTGTTGTCAACGGTAACGCTGATTCCGTCACCTCAATACGCTTCTCCGCCTATTACGATCCTCGTTCCACCAGACCATCACTTTCTTTCCCGCCTGTCACTAGAACACTACTGAACGGCACCGAGGTCATCCGAGTGGGGCGATATTCTGAAAGAGATGGCCAGGCTGCCAACACGAACAGTAATCAACCATCTGCTGCTCCTGTTGGGTTCAAGAGCAAGGTCGTCAGTCGACGGCATTGCGAATTCTGGTGCAAGGATGGCAAATGGTACATCAAGGACGTCAAAAGCTCATCGGGGACCTTCTTGAACCACATCCGCCTAAGCCCCCCTTCCCAGGAGAGCAAAGCGTATCCCGTGAACGATGGTGATATTGTTCAGCTTGGCATCGACTTCAAAGGCGGCGAGGAGATGATCTTTCGCTGTGTCAAAATGAGATTGGAGTTGAATCGGGGTTGGCAAAATAAGCTCAACAGTTTCAAGTGCGTTTTCTCTATTCATCCTGCTTCAAATGATCCAGGGAATTTTTTTTTCTCGATACTGACTCAACTTTCACAGCGTCGCTGCCCACAAGCGACTTCGCACGATGGCCACAAGCAACAATGCTGCTGGAGGTGCTGGCTCCAGCTCCCAAGACTGCTCCATCTGCCTTAACTCGATTGCTGTAAGCTTTTAAGTTTGATCTGCATTGCGTCATAGAGTTTCATTTGTACTGATCTCAACCTCCAATAGCCATGCCAGTCGCTCTTCGTTGCACCTTGCTCTCATACATGGCACTTCAAATGTGTGCGATCTCTCTTAACATCACCCCAGTATCCGATTTTCGTGTGCCCAAACTGTCGCGCGGGCGCGGATTTAGAGGCAGATGTGGACGAACCGACAGAAGACTGGGAGCATCTTGATGAGAACAAGCTGGATACGTATGAGAGGGAGACTGAAAGCAGGTCGGAAGAAGAGGCCTCCGCTCCCGAAACCGCGGATGCGCCGAGCCTAGAGGCAGATGCCATGGACATAACAGTCAGTATTAACGCCTCTGAAAGTCTAAATGGACGACCCGACGGCACGTTACCTCATGTTGCCTCGGAACCATTACCCATTCGGAATCCAGCATCTGGTTCAGGCCGAGTAGGCCATTTGCGGGAGAATCGTTCGCCATCACCCTCATCGAGTGGTGCAGAAGGTCCAATTACGCCACGAAATAACGCTGGACCTTGGGTGTTCGATGGTAGTGCGGGTCGTCGTGTTGTGGAAGGCAATTCTGAAATGCGAAGTCTCGATGCGGCAGCAGAAATGGATGTGTGCAGCGCCAATCAGAGCGACGACTCGAGTCGTTGATGTCCTTTGAAGCTTGGGCGAACGTTGAGGACATTTGGTCCCAACTTTGAAACCACCTGCACCGGTCCTTTTGAACGAAGTTCTGCTGGAATATAAACTTTCAACTGGTGTATTGGGATACAAATCACAACACACTAGAGCGCATAGCAAGCGGCACCCTCAATCGGTAATTCTTTTCTTTTATTATTGTGTCTTGGGCTGTGTCACTGTCTCAGCATCGGGAGGCCATCCCGTCTGTTTAACTACTCAACGTTAGAATCATTATGACACTCTCCGTCTTTCCTTTCCTTTTGGTTTTCTTTTTCTATTTTGTTAGTGGCTCAATTGTCATAACCATGCGCGAGTCTTGGGTAGGCTTTTTATTTAGGTTATATATCTCAGTACTCGGGATGAATTGCATGCCTGTCTAGCATATTGGCGCTGGGCAACTGGCTTGACTCATTATTTTCAAAAACCACGGGACATCATGCGCTGACGACATAGCGTTAATTAAATGGCTTGCGCCCGACGTGAAGTTATGTCTGTAGACATGAGTAACATCAGTGTCCATGTTTTCTTGGTCATACCCCTACTTCGGTGTGGCCTTACTTATTTGTTCATTTTCTGATGCCAAATCTTATCGCCGAGCCCACACGTTTGTAAGAGGTCGGGTGACAAGCGGACGGGGGAGGGGGGGGGGAGGGGGGGGAAGCATAAGTAGTCGGCTTTTCTGAACACTCGTGGGTGGGGCCCAAAAATTATGGACCGATCCGCTTCCAAAATCTGTCCGACCTCCATGTCGCCGCCTACGAACGAACAATTTGTGCCTTTCAACCATTTTTTATCGAGTTACCAAAGAGCCTCTGTTCGTCCTCGTGTTGAAGCTGCACCGTAAGCAGTCGAATTCTTTGCTAAACGTAAGCTTCCTAGGTATTTAAACCTGCAGTAGCCTCGGATTTCGCCATCTTTCCGCCAACCCGTCCGACTGCCCCTGGAGCTCTCGGCAGGACAAAACGCCCATCATGCTGCGACAAGTTACTGCGCGGCTGGGGCAGCGCATGCCGGTTAGGATGGGAATACGGATGTCTAGAGGATTCCTGAACAAGAGAGGAATGGCGACGGTCAAGGTAGAGGGAATCCAAAAGGTGTGTGTTCCATCCGCAGAGCATTGAAGATAAGTCACGACAGTTTACCGAGCAACACATGCTAAGCTGCGTCCATTGATCCCAGGAACCCACCGACCTCGACCAGATCACCACCCTGTCCAACGGCCTGCGCGTCGCATCCGAAGCGTTACCGGGGTCGTTCGCCGGCATAGGCGTCTACATCGAAGCGGGATCACGCTTCGAATCGCCCTCCCTGCGTGGCGTCTCACACATCATGGACCGTCTGGCGTTCAAATCGACGTCCTCCCACACCGCGGACTCGATGCTCGAGCGGGTAGAAAACCTCGGCGGCAACATCCAGTGCGCTTCGTCCCGAGAATCCATGATGTACCAGGCTGCTACGTTTCACAATGCCGTCCCAGCGACGGTCGGACTTTTGGCCGAGACGATCCGCGATGCCAACGTCACCAAGGATGAGGTCGCAGAGCAGATTGAGACGGCCCGCTACGAAATCGCCGAGATATGGGGAAAGCCGGAGCTTATTCTGCCGGAATTGGTACACACGGCTGCTTTCAAGGATAACACGCTTGGGAATCCCCTGCTTTGTCCAGAGGAGCGCCTCGCGGAGATTGGAAGAGACACCGTCCTGCAGTACCGAGAGCAGTTTTATTGTCCTGAGAAAATGGTGCTCGCGTTTGCGGGCGTAGATCACAACACAGCCGTAGGGCTAGCAGAGCGGTTCTTCGGCGACATGAAAAGCCAACCGTTTTCCTCCACTGGTTCCGGAACCAGCGACAGCGAAGCCAGCCTAGCCGACGCCGACGCCAACCCCGCATCTTCACATTCTTCATCATCGTCTCGATCTCCTTCGCCCTCTTCAAATTTAATGTCCAGAATACCATTCTTCAAGAACATTTCCACGTCCGCCTCACGAAACGCATACGTCTCCACAGCGTTGACGACGCCGTCGCCGTCCCATTACACAGGGGGGTTCCTCTCCTTGCCGCCTCGACCCCCATCCCTGAACAGCACGAACTTCACCCACATCCACGTCGCGTTCGAGGGCCTCCCCGTTGGATCTGATGACATATACGCGCTGGCCACGCTACAGACTTTACTGGGCGGAGGTGGCTCCTTCTCTGCCGGCGGGCCAGGAAAGGGCATGTACTCACGGCTGTACACTAATGTCCTCAACCAATTCGGATGGGTCGAGTCATGCGTGTCTTTCAACCACTCTTATACCGACTCGGGCCTCTTCGGCATCTCGGCCTCTTGTCTCCCGGGCCACACGTCCGCCATGCTAGACGTTATATGTCAGGAACTACGAGCCCTGACTCTCGATAGCGGATTCTCACGTCTTCAAGAAGGCGAGATCTCTCGCGCCAAGAACCAGCTTCGCTCGAGTCTTCTCATGAACCTTGAGTCCAGGATGGTTGAGCTCGAGGACCTAGGGCGATCGGTCCAGGTGCACGGGCGCAAGGTTCCTGTGAGGGATATGTGCAGCAAGATTGCTGCTCTGACGGTCAAGGACCTCCGGCGAGTGGCCTCCATGATATTAGGGGGGTTGGTGCAGAATCCGGGACTGGGCAGCGGCGCACCGACAGTGGTCGTTCAGGAGGCGCAGGCGTATGGGCTGACGAGCCATAGCATGACGTGGGATCAGATTCAGGATCGCATCGATGGGTGGAAGTTGGGGAGGGGAGCGTGATCATCATAGATTGTAAATGGTCTGCTTTGCGGACGTGTATAATGCTGTATTATGAGGGTGATGTTTTGCGGCTGGATTGTCGATGGCCGAGGTAGATGATGTTGATGGTCTTGCTCTGTTCAAAAGTAAGATGGAACAGATGCTTTTGATACCATGCTGCATTGTGAGATCGCAAATAGGCCATATGCGCAGATGATGAGTATATACATGGCATTAGCTTGAGCAATTCAACAGACTATGGGTGAGATGATTGCTCGGGACCTTATGGGGACAACATGGTTATGTCAAAATGTTACGTGGCTGTCAGATGGCGCCGCTCAGTTCTGTAATAACTAAACCGTGATTACTACGCTCGTCAGTCACAGTTGGAATTGGTCCTAGGAAATTTGAAACCCGTCATCTTTCAAGGCATATGGATAACCGTTACATGTATCATGCGACCTTCCACCACTGCTTCTACGAAATCCCAACTATCCTAACGCCATCTATACAGGGCTCGGTAGAGTAGGCTTGAGTAAGACTGTCCCAGCATAGAGCAAGAGGTCTACAACAACCCAAATGCAAGTCAAAACAAGAGCTTCTGTATCGTGGGGAAAAAAAAAAAAAAAAAAAAAGAGCCACGACGAGACCACGGCAAGAAGAATTACAGCTTTGATCGTACCGCCTCAAGACGGTATTTCACATCCTTCAACGCCTTATTCGACGGTTTCCAATCGTCAAACTGCCGTAACAATTCTTCTGTCTCGCTGCTCAATTCTGTCTTGACAAAGTCTTCCTCGAGAATACCGCGCATAATCCACGGCAGAACGTATGGATTCGTAGATGCAAGGCCCTGTCGGGGTCCTATCTCGCAGGGAACCTGGTTGAGCGTCGAGGTTGTCTCAAGAGCATGCGATATGGCGAGGTCGTAAACTGCTGGGTCGAAGTAGAGACGCGAGTGGCCCTCACCCGAGTACAGTGATCCGGCTAGTGCGATGGACAGTTCGCGGACCAGGCCGTGATCGGTGACCCCGAGGTTTCGCAGTTTAAGGGCGAACCCGACGAGGTGCGCGATGAAATCAGGAGCGTGGACGCGTCCATCAATGAAGACGGCGCGGTAAATATATGGGTGGCTAGCGGGAGAATACACAGCGGACTGTGTTTACGCGAACTACATGTTAGATTTTGACATGCTTTGAGGCAAGGACGTAGAATTAACTAAATGCAGCATACCTCCATTGGCACAAGTTGATCGTCGATGCTGCCGATAAACGTTACCCTAGCTCCGTAATCCAAGACGCGCTTTAAGGACGCCTCGAACCTCTGCGAATTGGCACTCTGGGGATTACCAAAGTCCCACAGTTCTGCGGCGGACCCCATGAGAATGCTCGATTTGTACTCTGGGAATGGACCTAGGGCAACACCTGCCATGGCACATACGCCGATTTTGGCGTTGGTGATGATACCGAGATCAATGAGTTTCTCCAACAGTATGATACTCACGGGTACGCCCTGTGAGTGGCACGCCATGATGATGAAATCAGCCTTGCGGATGTGGTCTATCCAGTTAAGCATGAGTTTCCACAGGTTATCGACGCGATCACTGATTCTGCCCTCGCCCTCTAAGGCGACCTTTTCAATCTCGCAATCAGGGGAGCCGTGAGTATCGGTCCATCGGCGAATAGCCTCTGCGCACAGATTGGCGAACCGCAACGACGTTCCAGTGGGTTGGCCGATCATGGGCCGGAGATAAGTAGCAGGAAACAGCCCGTGTACGCCGATGGCAATGGCCTTGCGAATCTTAGGTGGGTCTTTTACCCTGAATACGTGGTTTGCTGGCTTTTGGGAAGTTCGCAGCAAGAGCTGGGTGATCTGCTGCAGAATTGATGGGTTATCCTTCATTTGATATGTACTAGCGAATGAGGGCAGCAACAGGTTTGGAGGATGCTTTGAGGCTGAAGCTGATTCTGCTATGGAGTTGCTCGATGAGTCAATTTTTGTTGCCGATGACGGTGGCTTTTGATCTTTTGTCGAAGATGGAGCAAGACCTTGGGATTCTTGAAAACTAGATGTCGCAGTCTGGGCAGAAGTCGATGCGTCTGAATCACCACCCGCGTCCAACAACGGGGGGCGAACTCGTTTCTTTCGCCATGTCGACTTCCTTTGTGGCTGGACATCTTTCGATGATGTGTCCTGTTTCGAGTCACTAATGTGGTGGCCAGAAACGTCGCCTTCGTTCATCTTTTTTGGCCGTGCTTCGGACCTCTCTCCCATCACGGCCATCTCACCAGAATCCGAAGTCGAGTTATTCGGGCCAGTTTTACTGGGAGATGCCCTTGACCAAAATATCCACGTTGATCCTGCTTTTGGCGAGGCCACATTCTCTGATGTCTTGGAAGCAGTTGCTCTAACTGCGGGAGCATCTTGCAACACCACATCCCCTTGCGTGTTAGACGGATTTCCTTCCGCCTTGGTATGTTTCTCTGCATCGGACTTCTTCATCTTGGTATCGGTAGAGGACCAGAAACCAAACCAGGTTGATGATACAACAGGTGTACTGGGTGGGGGATCCCGGGGTATGGAGTCTACAGCTTCAACTTCAGCTGCGGGAGTAATAGGCCGATTATCAGATGACAGCTTAGCTGTGTCGTGATGCTGCGCAGGTTTCAATGTGTGTTGTTCTGATGTTACCGGTGCTTTAGACCACCACCCAAGCCACCCTACCGGAGGTGCGGCAACTTGCTGAGCAGGCGACGAAGATTCAGGTGCTGTATTCTGTAGATTGTCCGTGCGCCCAGTGACGATCGCGTCCGTGCTTTCTTCTGTAGTTTGTTGTGTTTCCGTTACACCTCTCATATCGTGGGGTTTGTCATTAGGAATGCCGTCGCTTCCAGCATCACCGGCACTTATTCCGCCATTTTCATGAGCCTTAGACAATGATCTTGATCGCGAGCTGCTATAGATGCTCGCGGTATCGGCGGCATTCTTTTTGGATGAATCGAAACGACTGAAATCCGGGGCCGCTGTGGATCGAACAGTTCCACCCAGGATGTTTTCACGTGCAACCGAAATTGATGCGGAGGCCTTCTTTGGTGTGTTGAGCCACTGGCCATACCAGCTCTTGGCCTTACGGATCTGAGAGACAGAAATTATGGTGTTAGATGAGGGGAGATAATCCATTCCGGGTTGCCTCTTGTTCTTTCTTCCATACCTGTACCTGGTTTACCGAGTTGGAAAGGGCCGCAGAGTCGGAGTTTGCGGGCGTGGTTGGCGGCATTGGGGGGATGGGAAGCAACCGAAATGATTGAGGATGCAGATGGAGGTTGACTGCAACAGGTTCTGAGACAACATGGTGGTGGGACAGATTAGGATTGGTGCTGCATGTCACCGTGGTTGTCTTGTCATCGGAGCTAGAAGCGGGCTTGAGAATGAGCGAGAGCGCAGACGTGGACGTGGACGTGGTGGACGTGGAGTTGAACATGGGGAGGGACTGGGTTTTGCTTGTGAACGCAGACGGTGGTGACGTAGTAAACACTCGCAGTTTGACTCCCCGCTTATTACCTACCTCCTCTGTGGCGGGATCGTTTATTACGGCCTCCTTGACATTGCAACGTAAAGCACATTAGATCTGCGACCGCATAGAAGACAATGCGGCCAGAGAAGAACAGAGACGAGGAAGATTAAGAGGAAAGGAGGGAAAAAAAAAAAAGGGAGGGGATGCTGTTTAAGGCACATGAGCATCACTGGCATACATGCATGCATATTGACAGCAGCGAAATGGGTAACTGGGCACAGAGCATTGGCAGATATGTCTAGTGGACTCAAGCAGCGCTCGTACAGCAGCTGAGCCACTGGAGCTTCACATGTTAGCCGCCACCAGCCAATGATTAGCACCAAAGCAGCAGGTGGATGGCGGCATTGGCCCGATGCTTGCTCGCTGTTGTCTCGTGCTGGGATTTGACGCTATAGATGTCAACTGGCACCTCTAGGTACCTACGCGCGGCAAGAGGGTTCCTGTTGGCGATCACGTACCTATAATCCCTCACAAGACACGTTCAAGGTTGTCACCGAAACTTTGCTAAGAGTGCCGTAATAATTTTAGGATTTTAGGTCGTCTTGAGATTGATGATGAACTGAAAGTCTCCTGAATCGCCTACGCACGCAAGATCCGTTCGCTCCTTGTTGTGAGGGAATTCAATCTGCCAACACGCGTCTGCGCCACACACACACCCACTTTCTTACGCCACACAGGAAATGACAAAATACAGGACGGTTCCTGCCTTACGTCCGTATACTGTTCATCCCTTGGCCACAAGTCTCAGCTCGCTATTCGTTATCGGCTTATCGGCGACCCGCAAGGAAAAAAAAAAAAGATACCGAGCGCAAGTTTGCAGTTTTGCTGAACAGGAATTTCTGAAGCTTGACATTGATGTTCAAAATTTGGCGTCGCGCTGCTCGTCGTTATTCCTCACAATGAGCAATCTCAAGCGCAAGGATGCCCCTGGAGGCCACCCTCCTGCAAAATCTGCTAGAAAATCCATAGAGGGTCGACCGTCCAAACTGGACACTCCATCAACGAACAAGGCCGCCAAGTCAGGCCAGCCATCTAGCAAGACTGGCGAAATCAGCAACGAACGCCCCAAAGCCCCCGTCGTGTCCCTACTGAAAGGAGAAGAGCCAATATTTCCTCGAGGTGGTGGAAGTGTTCTCACGCCATTGGAGCAAAAGCAAATACAATTAGAAGCTAAAGCCGACGCTCGTCGCGAAGAAGAGTTTGAGACTACCGGCAGCAAGACACATAAAAAGCAGCAACAGAAGAAGAAAAGGCTCCCCTCAACAGGAGGCAAAATTGGTTTCGACAAGAAGGATACTGAGAATTCCGTCAAAGTTGAGAGTCTTAGCTTCAAGGTAGGCAACAAACTGCAAGACTGCATCTCATCACAGTCTTTAGACACACAACTAACATGACGACGTAGAAACTTGTCAAAGGCTCGCTCGTGCTCGGACAGATAACAAGAATCCACAAGTTGGACCTTGAAGTCGCGCTTCCCAACAATCTGATTGGCCATGTATCAATCGTCGCCGTGTCCGAACAACTGACAAATCGATTGCAAGAGGATGCGGCACAGCAAGAGGATAACGACGAGGAACAGGAAGATGACGATGAACCTGATGTCGACTTGCAGTCCATGTTCTCGATTGGCCAGTATTTGCGCACATATGTCGTCTCAACTATGGATGAGTCAGTGGTAGGAAAACATAAGCGCAAGATTGAGCTATCGCTTCGACCCTCCGAGACCAACTCCGGTCTGAGTAAAGATGATGTCATCGTCCATAGCACTGTTATGGCTTCTGTTGTCAGCATCGAAGATCGCGGATGTGTCATGGATGTTGGAATTCCTGGTCTTCGCGCCTTCCTGCCTAACGCAGAAATCGATCCCACCATTGCTCAAAGCAGGCTTCAAGAAGGTGCTGTCTTCCTCTGCCATGTCACCAGCAAAGGCTCAAACGTAGCACAGCTATCTTTGATGCAGAACAAGATAGGCAAAGTCAGCAATGTACCTGCAGATGCTACTACGATCAACACATTCCTTCCAGGCACAACAGCCAATGTCATAGTCACCAATACAGACAGACGCGGTCTCGCTGGCAAGGTCTTAGGCCATCTCGATGTCACAGCCGACCTGGTTCACTCTGGCGCAGGACCTGACGACATTGACCTTCTGTCTGCCTACAAAATCGGGTCCAAAATTAAAGCCAGGATTATTTGCAACTTCCCTGCCGCAAAAGAACCCAAACTTGGCATTTCCCTGCTTCCACATATCGCCTCGCTATCAGAGAAACACCCTGCCAAGGCGGACGGCCAGCTTCCCACTGAAGCGCTGCCAATATCGTCTTTAGTCGAAAAGTGCATCGTTAAGCACGTCGAGTCAAACATTGGTCTATTTGTTGATGTCGGTGTTCCGGGACTATCTGGATTTGTCCACATTTCCCGAGTCAAAGACGGCAAAGTCGACTCGTTGTACAATGCCAGTGGACCTTACCAGGTTGGCTCGATCCACAAGGGACGTGTTATTGGATATAGTCAAATTGACGGTCTATTCTATCTGTCATTTGAGAAGAGCGTGCTGGAACAGCAGTACATTCGTCTCGAAGATGTCCCCGTTGGTGAAGTCATCACATGTGAGATCGAGAAGCTGGTCATCAAAGAGGATGGAATCAATGGCTTGATCTTGAAGATTGCTGAAGGGATTACAGGTTTTGTGACTGAGCGTCATCTTGCGGATAGCAAACTGCAACATCCTGAGAAGAAATTCCGCGAGCACATGAAGGTCAAAGCACGAGTTTTGTCCAGCAATCCATCGAGGAAGCAGATTCGGCTCACGCTCAAGAAGACTCTCGTGAACTCGGACGCGCCAGTGATTCAATCTTACGAAGATGCCGTCATTGGCATGCAGACTCCCGGAACTATCATTAAACTTCAGTCAAATGGTGCTCACATTCAATTTTACGGCTCTTTAAAGGCTTTCTTGCCCATCTCCGAGATGAGCGAAGCCTATATTCGCGATCCTACCGAGCATTTCCGCATCGGTCAAGTTGTTAGCGTTCATATTCTAGATGTAGACCCCGAACAGCGCCGGATGATTGTTTCCTGTAAGGATCCTGGAGCTTTCGGCTTAGGCAAACAGACTGCACTCAGGAACTTAAAATTAGGTGATCTAGTCACTGCAAAAGTCACCGAAAAAACTGAGGACCAGATCTTCGTCGAGCTTGCTGACTGCCAGCTCAAGGCTATCTTGCCGCTTGGACACCTCTGTGACAAATCCACGTCAAAAAATCAGTTCGCCATGAAACGTATTTCTGCTGGCCAAACACTGTCCAACCTCATGGTCCTGGATAAGAATGAACAACGCAGAGCCGTTATACTAACTCGGAAACCAAGTCTAGTCTCTGCAGCCAAAGAAGGAAAACTGCTCACCACATTTGAAGAGGCCAAAGAAGGGCAAATAGTACCTGGTTTTGTCAGAAACATCACTCAAACCGCCGTTTTTGTAGAGTTTGCTGGTCGCCTGAACGCCCTCTTGCCTAAGTCTCGCCTTCCCTCGGAGGCTCAATCCAGGCCGGATTTCGGCATGCACAAATATCAATCTATTGAAGTCAAGTTAATTTCAGTGAATCAAGATCAGCGGCGTATTGTGGTAGCTCCCGCTTCTGGAGCCTCTGATGGCACAATGATTAAGCAGCCCAAAGAGCAAGCAGTCGTTTCAGAGGATGGTCTAGGCTTCGGCGCAATTACTATGGCAAGAATCACTTCCGTCAAAGACACTCAACTCAATGTCCAGCTTGTGGAAAGTCAGGTCCAGGGTCGAGTGGATGTGTCTCAGATTTTTGATAAATGGGAGGATATCACGAACCCTAAGCAACCGCTCGACAAGTTCCGTAAGAAGCAGGAAATCAAGGTTAGGATCATTGGTATCCACGACGCCAAAGACCACCGATTCTTGCCCTTCTCCCATCGATCAGCTCATTCCGTCCTCGAATTGACCGCAAAGCGAAGCGACATCAAGTCGGAAAACCTGAGTCATCTTTCGATAGAGTCTCTCAACGTCGGCGACACCCACATCGCCTATGTGAACAATGTGACATCCCAGTATCTGTGGGTCAACCTGTCGCCAGATGTTAGAGGCCGAATTTCAGCAATGGAGGCGTCTGATGATATCTCTCTCCTCAACAATTTAGAGGCAAACTTCCCCGTTGGCTCAGCTCTGAAGGTCAGAGTCATATCTGTCGATGCGCAAAACAACCATCTCGACTTGTCGGCGCGCTCTTCCGCTGGTTCACTGGGCATTGATTGGGCTTCGTTGAGGAAGAACATGGTTTTGCCCGGCAAAATCACCAAAGTGAACGAAAGGCAGGTTATGGTTAAGCTTAGTGAACTTGTATCTGGACCGGTCCATCTTCCTGACATGGCCGACAGCTATGATGACATCAACACCTTGAGCTATAAGAAGAACCAGATTGTACGAGTGTCTGTTGTTGAAGTGGACGTAAATAATAAGAGGTTACGACTATCTATGCGCCCTTCCCGCATTATGAGCTCTACTCTACCCGTCACAGATAAAGAAATTACAAGCTTGTCACAAATCTCCACGGGCGATGTGGTTCGTGGTTTTGTGAGGAACGTGTCAGACAAGGGTCTGTTTGTGCTTTTGGGCGGTCGTATCACTGCTATGGTCAAAATTTCCAACCTTTCTGATCGATTCTTGAAGGAGTGGAAAGATCAATTCCAGATCGATCACCTTGTCAAAGGCCGTGTCCTTTCCGTGGACGCTGCGCTCAACCAAGTCGAGCTCAGTCTGAAATCTTCGGTGGTAGACGAGGATTTCATCACACCAGTTACCTACAACGATATTAAGAAGGGCCAGATCGTCACTGGCAAAGTCCGAAAGGTCGAGGAGTTTGGTGCTTTCATTCTCGTGGACAATTCGACAAATGTGAGTGGCCTGTGTCACCGTAGTCAAATGGCAGAAAATGTGGTCAAAGATGCTACAAAGCTTTACAAAGAGGGTGATATTGTGAAAGCTGTCGTCCTTGACGTCAAGGTCGCGGAACGGAAAATTAGCTTTGGTCTCAAACCTTCCCTGTTTGATGAAGATGTGGCTATGGATTCGGATGATTCGGATGCTGGTGTTGCCTTGAACGACAATGCTCATGATCAAGATGAGGCGGACGAAAAGATAGATGACGAACAAAAAGCACTGTTGGAAACGCTACTGGCCAGCAACAGTGATGACGATTCCGATAACAATGGCGAGGATGAGGATGAGGAACACGACAGCTCAGATGAGGAAATGGAGGATGCCCCGGTCAACAAGTCAAGTGCCTTAGGCGTTGGCAAAAAGAACTCATGGTCAGAAGACCCATTTAATGAGGCAGAGCCTGAATCAGATGACGAGGAACATGATCAACGAGAAGATGACAAAAAGAAAAAGAAGCGAAGAAAGGCTGAGATCCAGACAGATCGCACTGCTGAACTGGACGCCCACGGTCCACAAACATCCAGCGACTACGAACGACTTCTACTGGGCCAGCCTGACTCATCTGAGCTGTGGATTGCATACATGGCTTTCCAGATGCAGGTGAGCGAATTGCCTAAGGCAAGAGATGTAGCAGAACGGGCGATCAAGAGCATCAACATACGAGAGGAAACCGAGAAGCTGAATATCTGGGTTGCCTACCTCAACTTGGAAGTTGCTTATGGAACGAAACAAACTGTCGAGGAGGTCTTCAAGAGAGCTTGTCAGTACAATGATGAGCAGGAAATTTATGAGCGATTGGCAAGCATCTATATTCAATCCGAAAAAATGAAGGTATTTCTAGGCACAGTTCCCATCACGATTCCCTTGAAACATGAAAGATGCTAACTGGGACTCAAAAGCTGGCTGATGAACTGTTCGAAACCATGCTGAAGAAATTTGGTTCCAAAGTCCCCAACGTGTGGACAAACTATGCCCACTTCCTCTTCGTCACCATGGGCCAGCCACCCCGTGCGCGAGCCCTCCTTCCACAAGCCGTGCAACAACTTGACAAGCGCCATCATCAGAACATTGTCAGTCGCTTTGCAGCGCTGGAATTCCGCTCCCCGAAGGGCGAGCCTGAACGCGGTCGAACCATGTTCGAAGGCTTGCTGGCTGCGTATCCTAAGAAGGGAGACCTCTGGAGCCAGCTGCTAGACCTAGAAATGGGCGTTGCAGGGTCTGAGGCAGACCTGATTGCCATAAGAGATGTCTTTGAGCGTCGCACTCGAGTGAAGGGCTTGAAGCCCCAGCAGGCGGAGAAATGGTTCCGAAGATGGGCGACATGGGAAGAAAAGCTGGATGCGAAGGGCAAAGACAGGGTCATGGCCAAGGCACAGGACTGGGCAGCGCTCTACAAAGCCAAGAAGGAGGCCGAGGCTGCCGCACAGGGAGATGGGGATTCAGAGGAATAGCCCGATGAGAGTTTGTGTGAAGTGGACTGTACATGGCAAAACAATACTTAGTGGTGCCGGGTTCGCACCAAGACATATTTTGAGGCTTCAATCCGTTCATAGGCAATGAATCTCACGATTATTAGACGCCCAAGGAGGCTAAATGATATAAGAGCAGGCCTAGACGAGAATTACTCATTTGCAAGGGTCAAATGGGGTTAATGGGTAAAACTATTTTACCATATTTCTGCAATACACGGCCCTCAACTGCAACCAACAGCTAACTACCCGTCCACCGTCGGCAAGCCACCACTTGCCTAAAGCCAAGTAAAAATAGGCACCCTTGAAGGCAAAACTATATCAAGTGCTTAAGTTCAAGGAGTTCAAGCTTCATTCCAACGTCCCAAATTTCAAACCCAAAAACCCAAACCCCCTATAAATAAATAAATAAAAAGAAAAGAAAAGAAAAGAAAATCATACGCAATCAATAAGTAAAACGTTCACACTCCCCATTCCGAATGATGACATTCCAATTCTCCGTTGTAAAAATCTGGCCTATATCAGCACAAGGTCGTTCAAGCACCGGAAACAAAACTTACCTGACCCCTGACTTGCACATCGCTCCCATCAATCTGCCACTCATCATCAGTCATGTCCAACTGACAAACTTTGCACATCTACGCACCTTGTAGCAGGCATTCCACAGCCGATTGGCCACCTGTCCGACCAGGCGGCACGGCACAACGAGTTCGTGGTCGTTGTCGTTGCAAAGCCATATCTGGGCGTCTTGGTCGCAGCTTACGCGGGCGCAGGTGCCGTGGCCGACGGAACCTGGGCCAGCGACACAGGCCATTCGGCCGCCGAACTTGGTTTCGAGGTCTGTCCGTGTAAGAAAGACGAACGAGGCCGCGTCGCGATTTGTCCGTGGTTTGGAGCCAGGGGGACTTACATCGTATGCCGGACATGATGATGTCGCGAGGGGTCCATTCGCCGTAGTCGCAGTCGTGGTTGCGTTCAGTCTGGAGGGGGGGGAGGAGGGGGAAAGTTAGTTTCGCCAGGAAGCATGGGAAAGCCTTTGGTTCTTGCTGACCCATCGTTTTTCAAGACCAGTCGGTTCTTCGTCGGTGACGACGCTGTCTAGATGCCCTGGGCTGATGGCCTGGATGCTCCGGCGAATGTCTTGCATTGTTCCGCGCAGAGTGAGATATTGTCCGGGGAGGACTTGGCCGGACCATGTGGCACCGACGGTATCGGAGAAGTCGTATTTTCTTGCGACGAGGTCCTACGTTACGTTATAACTAGTACGCGTCACCGGTTTCGCCATGGTGCTGGACTACGTACGGGCTTGGCCGAGAGCGTGAGGGCCTGCGAGCGTTAGCAACGGTTGGGCCCTCTGTTTTGCAGATGACGCACGTTGACTGCTGCCCATGCAAGGCAAGTCGCGAGGGTGGTGGTTAGCTTCATGGTGTATACGAGTCCTGTTCAGAAACTTGGGAGTATGCTGTTTTGATGAGGGCGAGGTATTTGGAACGAGGAACGATGACTGGCACTGAGCGTTCTTGAACGTGCTGCTCGGGATGGTGGCGAGCAACTGGGTGGGAAACGGATTTTCAACAAGATTCATACTATCGGGATCGTCTCATATGAGGCAAACATTCTCTATTTGTCCGCTATTCAACCTCTTTGACCACAATAGTGGTTTTGCTGGTGTTGTTGAAGACGGGGTCGTCAGTTTCAATAGGACAATAGTCGTCGGGGAGCAGAGGACGGTCGGAGCTTTGGTCGCGACACCGGGCGTGCAGACTTGGCTTTCTATTCTTCAAAACTTTTGATTCCCGATCGTCGTCCCGCTCAAATCCAAGTTGCTGGTCGAACAGCTAGTGTCGGTTCGGAAACCACTCTTCAAAGATGGGTGTAGTGTCTGAACGCCACGAGGGAGCGAAAAGGCGGAATAAAGGAAGTCGCGGGAGGGATAGGATGGATGACTGTAAACTGCATCGACCCTGGTGCAGACGATTCAGATCGAACGCTGCCAATCCTGGGGACACGAGGCTCAGTTCCGATTTTGCTTATCGATCATACGTACCACTTTTTCCAGTAGCTCTCGAGGTTTATGCTAACTATGACCCAGGTGTCGCATAATGACCCGATATGGAAGCTTGAAAGTTCGCAAACTTCTTTCATTAGAACATACAGCTAGCTATACTTGATCAACAGGTCCGGGCGCCGAATTAAGAATGGCTTCTCCAGCGAATGTAATAGAGTCCTTTAGGCTTCAGACTTTAGGCTTCAGACTTTTGTTAAACGGACATTGACACGTTGGCTTACGCTACATTTCATTCAATACCCATCTCTCGTTTAATCGCTTTGACGGCAATAGCTGTGCCTACCTAGTTATAATTTGCAATCTAGCCAGTGCCTTAACGCTGTCCAGACGATTATTTAAGAAAACCATGTCTAATAGCAAGTAAACTACATGCGCTAGAACCGGCCGCTGCCTCGGCGCTCGTTTCTAGCAGACCAGCATGTACCCTAGTCCTTCTATCAAGGGCTGCACTATTGGCTGCTCGTGCGACTAAATCTTGCAATTGCTGTCTGCTTCGGTGAATACATGCCAGAGTCGCCCATCTCTTGCGGCGATTGTGGCTTCCGTTTCAGCCGCCCGTCAGCATTGAAATTGACGGCTGAGAGCTTGCCGTGGTTGGCAATTGGCCAGACCCGTCTTCAATCATGACCATGATGGCTTGCAGAATCCCGAGTCCATCAATGTCTGCTTGCGTGCATGCAGGCATCCAGGTGAAGCGCCCTTCTCAATTCCATACTCTCATCCCGATCTGTTGAGAAAGGCCCTGCCGGCGGATAGAAGTAGGTAGAGAATCCGCCATTACCTAATTCCTTCTCGTCTTTTCGGACTATTCTGTCACCCTGTAGTTCTTGTAGGTCGCTTCCGCCGCAACTGGACGCTAGTGGTTTAGCCGGTGGTATCGCGCGGCACGGATCTGTACTTCGGACATATTCCCGTTCAATTCCAGGCGAGCCATGGCGTGTCGTACCGTCCCTGCATCTGTCCAAAGTCAAAGAGGCACGCTTGTTCTCGTCATCGCATTCTATGACGCCTCTTTTGTAGAATGGGCCTCGTCAGATTCTTCCTCTTCGTGGTCCACCTTCATCTTAAGAGCAGCAGCCTCTCCGACTTCCATTTTGTGTAGTTGCTCTAATTTCTCCTGTTGATCAAGCGCAGCTCTTCCAGCCACGACGTCAAATTCCTCTTCTTCTTCCTCGTCCTCCTCTTCCTCAGTGTCACCTCCAGCACTGCCAAGAGATCTGTTGACAAGTCGCTCTGATGTTCCGCTTGCTGCCGGGTTTGGGCTTGACGGACGAGATCGGGTGACAAGACTATCTCGAGGCGATTTGATAGTCGGGTCAAATGCGGCGGGCAGGCCCAAGACTTTGGCAACTTGATGGGCTTCCTCATCAGGAGAGTTTTGCGGCTCAAGCTCGTAAGTGCTGCTCGTCTCGCTGTCGGCTTCATGCAGGCCATTGTTGGCCGCCAGCATTGACAGATAGGTTTGGCGAGTTGTGTCGTTGGCGCGCTTAACCTTCTTCTTGATCCGTTTTTCTGTCGGTCGTACAACGACAACGGGAACCGGCGAGTATTGCAGGCAGTACTTGGAGAAGGAATTGCGCGAATTAACCAGACCCTGTATTCCACCCAATGATCGCCCCCTAGTGCCAACAATGAGCATTGCAGGCTGGTACATTTGAATCTATAGCAAAGCACGCGGACACAAACGCAAGTCAGCGTAACAGAATTATAATACAAAAGGGGAAGATGGAATTTTTCATGGTATTCTTGTTCTTGTGACGTACCAGTTTTTGGAAAGTCGCGTGCAGCTTGCCGACTGCATATTCAAGCACAAAGCTGATGGCACGGTTGGCACAATTCTTGGCCAAGATGTTCTCCATGACACTTTGCGCATCCTCTTGATATTGCGCATCATGATATCGAATTTCTTTTTCAATGACGCGAACGCAGATAATTTCATCGCCGTCATCCACTAACTCATCCAACAGCCATTGGATCGCATAGTCAGAATACGAGTGCTCATCCACGCCCACCATGAAGCTGCGCGATCGACGACGAGCTTGATAGCCTTTGTGTCGCACATTTAGCGTAAGAGACAGCGTGTTGTTTTTAGTAACCTCGCCGTTGGGCACATTGTCGAAACCAACATGTTTCTGGAATCTGTCATTTTTGTGCTCAGTTAGCGTAGCCATGACCGGCGGAATAAGAATGGAGCCTCGACGCCGTTGCCGTCAACTTGGGCAAAGTAAAAGCGATCAGCCTTGGGGCTAAATGGGGAGGATGTTGGACAAGAATTGATGGCGACTTAACGGAAGGAAAAGTAGAAGAGGAGAAGGAGGCTGAGGTTGAGGCGACCGGAAGCATGCGTACGAGTGGATGCAGCAGAAAGAGGCTGCAAGAGTCAGGTCTGGCGATGACCGTGACTCCACAAACGTGGCGGCCAAAGTACAGCAGCACAGACTTGCACTTGAACGCGACACAGCATCATGGTCATAGCAGCTAATAATAAGGTTTATCTTCTGGCCCGTTGTGGCTCGTGGTGGGGTAGAGTAAGCAGAGCAGGCAAAGTGAAGTGAGGCCAGGCCAAGTGGGCGGACAAGAGAAAATGTAGTGGGGAGTGAGCGGGGCGAGCTGTTTGCTCTGCTTTGCTCTGCTTTGCTTATATTTGACTTTATAGACGCGTTCAGCGAAGGCCTCAATGGAGAGAAACAGGCAGGAGGGAGGAAAACAAGAAAAAAAAGAAAAACAGGGAGATGTCATCTTTCCAAAAGGTGGCTCAAGTGGAGAAATGGAAACTCGAGAGATTCGTGGTGATACCAAAGATGCGCCTTTCTGCCATCATCACTCCGTCGTATCGGATTAACATCTGCACATCAACTAAGATGTTAAGCAGCAATATAAACGCCCAACCACCATTCTGGTTGATGGTGCGCTCCACATGACTGTCAGTCATTTGAATGACATGTGGGCCTCGACGCAAGATGTAGACACATGTTAGAGCTATCATGGCCAGTCTATTCCGATACCAGCCACAAGAGAATACCAGTTGATGACGGTGAGTAGCGCGAGTGGAAGAGTACCTTCTTGCATCCCAGCAGTGACCTCCGGATAGAGATGCCGACCGAGTAGGTGTGCACGGCCACATGAGCTGAAAGGATTCGGACTTCAGAAATCGAGACGGGATGCTTATATAGATCGAGCCATCGGCGCAACACGACCGCCTCACAGCATAGCATGATGCAGCATGGCGACTCTTCTGATCGTCGATTCACGTGACGAGGTACAAGGCAGCGCACGCGAGCAAATCGGAGCATATCGCATAGCGACAGCTCGAGATGATGCGTGCAAACCATGGTGCAAGGCTGGGAACAAACAAGCAGCAAAGACGACAAAATGAGACACACCCAGGCTTACCTTTGAGGTGGTGGTGAAGCAGCTCGAACGCGCACACCATCGGATGTTCGTCTGCAAAGACTGGGTGCAGTGGAAGGATTCCTTGAACGACGAAACGATATAGACGAAACAGATGATTTCCGACCATACGAGCTCTCTGACTGTGCATCAATGGGCGTTTGAATGGAAGGCGAATGGTCGGGCTTCGGCAGCTGGTCAGGAAAAGAAATGCACCATTTTCTGGTGTCTAACGGCGATACGTTCTCACGCGCATTGGAAATGTGCTTCGAAGCAGGTATAGACGCCAGTGATGCTGCAGCCGTAGACGTAGCGGCTCTCGCTGTGACTGGAGCTGCGGATTCATTGGTGACAATCGTGCTAGGGTCACTTGCAGGGCTATTAACAGAGACGGTGGTGTTGACCATGGCGCTGGAGTCGGGATTGACGCCGGAGATCGAGCAGGCGTCCATTCTGGCCGTTTCTGGTTGGGTGGTTTGAGGCGAATCGGCTTCGGTAATACGCTTTGATATCTTCTTGGCGGCATCTTGAACAGGCTCCCTGGATGGCGGCAGCGACGACGACGCCGACGACGCCGACGACGCGGGCCAAGCTGCTGGGGCGGAGCTCTGGGCTGATCGTGAGGGATGCATGATCCAGGACAACCTCTTGAATCGTGAAGTTTCCCCTCCTCCTCCTCCTCCTCCTCCTCCTCCTCCTTCATCCATGATGGGACTCGAAGTACAGATTTCGGTGCGATGGCTACCAGAAACAGATAATTTGAGAGGAGCGGCAAACGTGAGCATTGGTGGCTAAAGAGACCGGGAAAGAAGAAGATAAAAGTTGAAAGAGCTGCAAGAGCAAGGGTAAGCAAGGCTGAGAGGATGAGAGGATGAGAGGATGAGAGGATGACGATAATGGTGTGATGATCACAACACGTCAATCTGCAAACGAATCTTTCGACTCTTGGCCTCGTCTGTCTTGACTTGGCTGTTGGCTCGGTCACCACCCGAGAGGCACGTGTCCGGCAAATGTCAGTCGTTTCGCGTGTTTATCTTGATGAAACGCCTCCAAGGTTAAATATGGACCCCCTACCGAGTACAAAAGAAAAGTGATGGGAATAATATTTGTGTCTCGCCAGGGGGGGGGAGGCAATGGGCGTAAAATCTAAGACAGCAATTCTGCAGCAAGACCACTCCGGGTCACGTTTCGGCACGGATGTGCCGAGCAGGGAGACACGAAAGGGCCACAGTCGGGAAGGTGCAGTGAGGCAGGAATTGATGGAATGCAAACTGTTGAGGGATGGGATTCGGCCGCGTTGCAACGGCTGTGAGTTTGCTTGGATTGGCCTCGACTTTTCCTTCCCGGGTTCTGATGACCTACCACTACCACTCCAGCAAATACACAAATGTGCAGATCCTCGCCCTGGTGCCGAGCTATAATGATGATGATACGGGGAATAGAGATGGAAGGAGGCAGTGAGACATTACGATGCACCGTCGTTGCGCGCGGTTGTTGGTGGTCTTTTGCGCCTTCGTTTCTGTCTCTCGCTGATGTCACCTTTACACACTAGAGGTCTAGATCTGCGCTGCACCATCCAGTCGGGGCCTGAGCCGAGCAGCTGGTGAATGAAGCACGACGAGGCCGCGCCGAGGATAGTACAATAATAGTACAAGGGAGTCGTGAGACCGGACAGCTGGGTGCAATGGGTGGTGGTACGCCTAGACTGCTGGTTTTCCTGGCAACTTTACTCGGCTGATGCTGTGAAGAGTGTAGGCACAGGCTCGTTCAGTGCTGGTGGAGTTTGCAAGGTTGGAAGGACAGCGAATTTGATCTTTAGACTAACACTGCCTGAGGGCAAGCTTGCGCTTTTGGTGATGTTCCGGAGAGGAGAGGAGAGGAGAGGAGAGGAGAGGAGAGGGGGCAGGATCGCGGGGAGCTTGGGCCACGTCAAGGTCAGACACAGCAGGAGCAGCGATTAGGTAGTGGCAGGAGCTCTGGATCAAAGCGGACCAGGTGGTTGGACAACTTGGCTGGCCCAGCTGGGGTTGGAGTCAGTTCAGTTGGAGGCGCGAGGTCGGTCGGTCGGTCTCACTAGTAATAATAGTGCCTCGTGAGAGTTCAATTCGACAGATGCTGCTCGAAGCGCCTCGATAGTAGAGTCCGAATGGACTGCTTGTGCGTCTGTCCTTGTCGTCGTTGTTGGTTCCTTGTCGGCCCTGTTCCTTCTCTGCCTACTGTCCACGTTGTCAAATGCACGTCGCGCGTTGGTCCTGTACGAGCGTAGCCGAGAAATAACAACAACTTCGGAAAGAATGGCAAATTGCTATTTGCCCCTCTCTTTATTTACTCTCTGACTTGACTCTCTGTGGTTGGGGAAAGAAAAAGAAACGGTAAGAGACAACAGTCCCTCTCCTGTTGCAAGGCAAGAGTCATACAAAACTGGGCGCGTGCGGAGCAGTGTACCCCGTAATGTAAATGCAGTTCAGGTGTCAAGCCAAACTGACGCACGTGTGTTTATTTGTTCTCCTTTTCGTCGCCCAATGCCCCCCCCTGCCGACTCGAGGTTTTGCCGCGCAAGCACGTGGTGGTAGACCAGGCACTCTCTCACTCAAGAGTCAGAATAACAACTAGGGTCGACCTGCAGCTTGTGTGAACCGTGACCGCTAACGCTTGTCTCGAAGCAGGCCAAGGGGCGACACGAGCTTTAGTATCAGGACGTTTCGGTAGTGTGAATGCTGTGAGCGAGAGTCTGGAGGTATCTGAGTGCGGCGATTGTGAGCGTAATATGGCAGTGGCAATAATGCAACAGGACACTGTGGTTTGAAATCAATGAACAGGCACGTTATTAACTAATACGCGCTATCATACGGAGGAGTGTACGGAATAGACTGGCGGTATCTGCACCCATAGCAGCCCCTAGTCCTTGCCCATGTAATGTGGCGCAACCTCGAGCGGGAGCTTGCGAACTCTGTTCTGAGGGCAACCACGGATACTACTAACTCGATGGGGACTCAGCTTAGATGGGCGGAGACGGAGACGGAGACAGAGATGGAGATGGAGATGGAGACGCCCCTGGGGATGAAAGTTGGCTCTGCAAAGGATCAAAGTTGGTTATTACGTCGAGTTGACAAGCGTCCGCCTCTGCGAACTGCGTCTGCTCTTTGCACAAAGGAGATGTTCGTCCTTGCGTATGTATGATCTTGAAGCACGTGCGTAAAGAAGAGGAATACAGACAGGGCTGATAATAATTCGTCTCGGCCTGTCGTTACACGCATGGCTCACCTCGGGTTGACAGACGTGTCAACACTTCCGGAGTAATGGCGACATTGTTGATGCAAGACACGATGCTCGCATATTCGACAAGCAACAAAATGACAGTCAACAAGTAATGATAAAATTTGGGCTCGGGTCCGTACAGTCCAAAGACGTAAGGTAATATTGACGCTAGTGCCGCACAGGATGTTATCGGTGCATACATTGGTTTATGTTCCGTCGTTCCTTGCCAATTCTTGCAGCACGCGCAACGTAGCACGAATCAAATTCAACACAACAGCCCCGTATCTTTCCATGTGCGGCTGGCCGTGGCATAAATGGCTTGTCTTGTTGTTTTGCTCCGTTCCATCCATCTCTTTCTCTTCCGTGCTGTGCTGTGCTGTGCTGTGCTGTGCTGTCAATCTGAGTGGCTACACTATTAGCAAAGTATCGACAAGCCATAGATAGGGTGGTCGGGGGTTCTCGCACATGGTTGTTGACAAAAAAAAAACCCCACTTTGAACCCACATCTTCCAACACAATATTCGGGCAGGTCCTGGAGAGGCGCGATTAAATTTGTCGACCCCCTGACTTTTATGTCTCGATTGAATGAATGGTTGGGCGCGTGAGCTAGTTGCTACCTTGTGGGGGGGTGGACTGCAACATCATCTGGGATTATGGATCATGGACCGACCGGTGACAATAACGATGGATTGACGCGACTACAGGGAGCCTGGCCTGCCAACCTACCTCTCTAAGATAGGGTAGGCACAAAATACCTAGATACTTACGGAGTTCCGACCTGGTATCCCTTCAAGTGCGGTAAGGCGACACGGGTCACGATGACTGAGGAACGGCAGATTGGACTTAACCTTTTTCACTTAAGCTTTACGTACTTTGCCCAGCATACAAGCAGGGCGAGATGGAGGATTTGGGCCAAGCACACGGAAGGAGTGATAAGCGCGAGCAGCCACGGGTGGTGAAGTTACATGACGGGTTTCTTAAGGAGCTGCGGAATCCCCGGGGTTGAAACAATGGGCCGCCGGATGTACCATGGATTTGGGTGTACGGAGTACGACCGGCCAGTTTTTCTGCATCCGCCGGAGGTGACTGGCAAGCCCTCGCGAGCCTCCGCGAGCTGTTTGATGCCGCTCACACCATTTCCCCCCTACCCCCCCTACCCCCCCTGCCAGCACGCAGTACTCTTATTGGCGACAGAGACCTAGCTCTTGCTGCCAAGCCGCTGGGCTGCCTCCGAGACAAATGGCGGGATGTTACTTTACTGTCTGGTGAGCCGGTGGTGCTGAGCTTCAGGCTGAACAGATGCATCTTGGCATTGCTTTCGAGATCGACTTCAGCGCCGCGCCAATAGATAATGCAGTGTCGTTGTCTGGGAGCGTCGGTACCTATGTAGATCTCATGGATCAAATAAATAAGTACGGAATACGGAATACTTGGCCTGTGTAATAATTAGCATGTGTAAATTTCCTAGCCAGTTCGGTTCGGTACAAAAAAGTGGGCCCTTTACTCTGCACACTCAAAAGACATAGATAGATGACACAGCACGGTTGGTCAACCTAACGTGGCTTAAGCTTAACCTCGAACCTCAAACCCCCTCGGCCGTCATGTGATCGACCATATATCATCTTGGGCGCCAGGAAGCATCCACGACATGCAGCCGATTCGGCATTTGCAATACGAACGCTGTTGCCCTCCCCTGAGATGTAGTCCCGGGTGGGTTCATGGTTCATAATTGTGTCTCCACCTCGCGCACTCACCGGCCTCTGTGCCATCATCTATTGGCTTCACCTTCTTTGACCGCCTTCTCCGTAGCCCCTTCACTGGAGAATACAGTGGGTTCTGCCTTGGCCAATGACGTTATACATAAAAGCGTTACGTACAATAATCCTTTGTAAGTATAAGCATATCAAGAATACTGATGAAAACTCCTATAAAGTCTGCGCTATTGATCTAGAAATAGAAGTTAATGTATCTCCATTATAGTCATTATCCATGTACATACTGAGATCGTGAAGCCTAGTAAGTCTAACAATCAAGTAGGCCATTCAAGAGAGCAGTTTTGTGACACACGGACCCACAGCACGCTTAGCAGGTCAGGTTAGGTCTCCCCTCCAATACCCCGGTCATCACCGACTCCAAACTCTTACCGCGAATTGCCAATTAGTTATCTAGAGAATTGACTGGCACGGCCGCTTAGCCTTGCCTCGGCTCTTACCTTTATTTTAATGGCTTCGGTACAGGCCGAATATGATCCTACGCTCCATGATTCCAACGGCACTAGTCAATTCGCAACCGCACACTAATGCGTCATATACATCATATGTCAGAACCATGAGCACAAATTCAGCCTCCTGAAGGGCATTCGCTCCTATGCAATTATATCAATCGCATGACGAAATTTATTTCCAATCCAGGTGCGACAGGTGTGATGTACTTCAGATGTGGCTCGAGTCGACAAGTTACCATGTCGGAAAGACTACGAGGCTCTCTATAAGCAATTTGTGCACGGCGAGATTAATAAATACCATATTGATGGAGTCGACGATGTTGACCAATGCAGTCCATTGCTTGCGATACATGAAGACAAACGATACGATTTGCTGAATACACCTGGCTAACAATCCTCAGGTAGCAAGGAGTCAACCCAGTCACAAAAACCAAATATCACTTTCCCCCGAGAATCCAGCGACAAAGGCGCGCTTCCATCCTGGCCTCTACAGCTGAAGTTGCCCTCTGCTACAGTCCCCGACAATAGAGCATCCTGCGCTTGATAGCCTTGCTTGTCGATTGATGCCTGCCACGGCCACCACTTTTGCATGGGCATATCTTCGTAAAGAAGATTGAAGTTGTTGTCCGGATGAACACTGCTAAACCCGTACACTTGGGTTTTCCCTCTGAATGCCTTCGCAAATCGAACGTGATTCATCGAGAGCCGGTCGAGCTGAAACTGGGAGAGCTCCTTAATGCTACCCGAGTAGATGATCATATAGCCTTTCCACAGTGGGTTATCTCCCGCATCGCGCAACATGACCTGGCGGAAGTACTTCCATTCAATACTTCGTCTATAGTGATCTAGAGGTTTTCCTTGACTTGCAAGGCAAGCGCCACGTGGATCAATATTCGCCCAAGATAAAACGAAGGCCGTCCATCATAATTCGCGAAATGTCTTTAGTGTGAGTAATCAGGACGGAATGCCAAGGTGTGTGCACAGCAAAATTCCTAGTCGTAGGAGGAGAGTCGGACTGCCAGTCCCTGGCTTTTATATTTTTTCAAAGCTCGAACACTACCCAACCGCCCCGAAAGTCAGAAAGATCCCATCAACGAACATCTTGGTTGTTGGATTCTGCAACGGTATAGGAATGGAGGGGACGAAGACAGGAGTTCCCAGCACGGCTTCATTGTTAGAAGCTTCGCTCTGTCGGCACGTTTGTCGATGTCTTATCATTGCAGACCGAGGATTCAGGAGCCATGCATCCAACTTTGGATTGCTGAAAAGAAATTGAATGATCCTGCCTCTACCAAAGATATCAAAGACATAGGACGTGGCAAGAGCAGCCCATGGGTAACTACCCCTTCTCATATTGGACGAGAGCAATACAGGCAAGCACCTTCCGTACTTGCGTCACTGTCGTACCAGACATGATTAAATGTACCTACGTCGTTATCTTTTTGTTTTTGATATTTTCTTCTTTCCACTCCTCCTCAGCCATGCCGACATATAATAAAGGGTTGTAAAAAGTTAAAAATTTTTTTTAAATGTTTTGAATTTTTTTTTTCGTCTCATAGAAGTTGTATTAAGCGGAGAAAAAAAAAAAGAAGAATATTGTTATTGTTTTTGAGGAGACCAAAGGAGATAGGAGAAACAGAGCACTAGTGCACTCAAACGATGTAATTACTGATGATTGATTCTATCTCTACGTAGGAAGACGAAGCCGAAGATACACCCCCTTCCGCGCGAATGCCTTAGTAAATCGCACGGAGCTGTTGGTAGCCGTCTGCAACTAACCAGAGGCCTGCACCTCGCACGCATTTATTCCAATAATTGTTTTCTTGTCGTCCTTCCTGACCCTGTCCAGGATTTTGAAAGCGGAAAATGAAGAAAAGTGAGGAAAAAAAAAAGTTTATTATTCAATAGTGATAAAAGAAACCTTGGATATTCCTCATGCTGCGTGACTTAAGTGAGATGACTGTTTCCTTGCGCCATTTGCTATGCAGGAAAGCAGTGGTGCTAGAAGACTGCATGTAAAGAAATGTCAAAACCCCTGTGTCAAAACCCCTGTGTCAAAACCCCTCCTCTGAAATACAATAATATGTACATCCGAAAGCCTTCAATGAAGTTTTGTGGCAGCTTATTGACCGATCTTATATTAAATACATATATAGAATTGTCTATTGGAGTTGGTGTTATAGAATGGTATTATCCCAAGCTCGCTGGCCTGGTCTGAGGGCCGTAGAATGGAAAAGTTTATGACAGGCCTATTGTAAACCTGGAGTGTATGCCGCAATCTCTATAATAACAGTGCTAGGAATAGTGCCACTAGGCAGCGCGATTGTAGTGGTAGCGATGAAACCAGTCCGTAGGGTTGTTGTTACATGGGTAAATGAGGGTTAGGGGGGGAAACAGCTCAAGGAACAGTGCCACTTAGACATTGTAGTCGTTAAAAACACTGCACGTCATCTGTGAGCAATTTTGCACAGCGGAGTTGATGAGAGAGATTTCAACAGATAAATGACTGATGCTTACCTGTTGCTTTATGTTCTGTCTCATTTGGAGGGAATCTCTCAATCCTGTCTCTTCTTTTTAGCCCCTGAGCGCTGTAACCAATTCACGTCCTCGAATCGCTTCTTTCGCACAACGCCTCCATTAGGAGCGGAAGCTGCTGGGGTTCTGATGATGACAGTCCCAGGGGCTGTGCCGTTGGGAGGCATTGTGATGGTCATCCCTGCTCCGGTCCATGTCACGGTGGTTGTTACGTAATTTCCTGCGGCGTTGCTGCTAGCTGTGCTGCTAGTTGTGCTGTTCGTTGACATTGTGGTTTGTGGGAATGTTGTTGACTGTGTTGGTGTTGTCGCACTCGACGACGCTATGGTTGTTTCCGAATTAGTTAGCGATGATGGGGTTGTGGTGCTTGTTCCTGAGCCGGTTTGAGGGCTTGTGTTTGTTCCTGTTCCCGAGCTAGTTTGCGGGCTTGTGTTCGTTCCTGTTCCCGAGCTAGTTTGCGGGCTTGTGTTTGTTCCTGTTCCCGAGCCAGTTTGCGGGCTTGTGTTTGTTCCTGTTCCCGAGCTAGTTTGCGGGCTGGTGTTTGTTCCTGTTTCTGAACCAGTTTGTGGGTCTGTTCCTGTTCCCGAGCTAGTTTGTGGGTTTGTTCCTGTTCCCGAGCCAG